>APFE030087489.1:34089-67093 GCA_000404065.3 Pinus taeda
GACTACCAACTTGATTTTTCATTATGTTCCTTTCAATGTTACAATACATATTTATACATGCCGAAGCATCCAATACCATGGACCGAAAAACCATCACGTCCAAAAAACATGTGCGAAAATCATGCACAAAACCATAGGTGGGTCCGCGCAACCTAACATAGGGTCCAAAACCAAAATTTTCCGAGGCGCTACCCCGGACCCCATAAAGCGGGGTTATGGGTACCCCTCAAACCCCCGGTTAACTATGTGGAAAGAATATAACACAACCCAACATCAAGTACCTAGGAGCATCTGCGGTGGTCCCTAAGAAAGATTGGATTACTATGCAAAATACTAAGGTCCAACTCTGCATCAAAATTCAGTCCAAAGACAAATTGACCAAATATGCAAAAAGGGTATTGGGATCCTAGAGGCATCTATTCAGTAGCTTGGAATTAGTGATTCAACTACATGTGGTTCCCTCAATAGAGGTGGTTGGATAGGTAAAGAAGTAGGATGCGACCAAGAAGGAAGTACAAGCATACATAGAGACATACAGACAAGCAGCCTGTATGAAAGACTTGTCGATCACAAGACAAAATATCACGCATTACGTGGTAGAACCAGTAAGGCTCTACACCAAACTGGTGACCTTGAACAATCATGTTCATGCCAAAAGGAACATCCTCATCCTGGATGCGCTCGAGTGCCTACACCGACATGATGAAGATGAGCCATAGATCACTCCTACTACGGAAGAATACAACGGTGCACATATTTGACAGAACAGCTCGGGCTTGACATTCCATAACTTGCCATTAGTAGATTAGAGAATTAGATTGATAGCTATTTTTGTGACAATTTTTATTATAGTAGCATAGAACACCTTGTGAATATGAAAGGTCATGTGGAATGCCAAAAGTCATCTGGTAGATGAAAGGTCATGAGGTAGTCCAAGAGTCAAGGGTAAGCTAAGAGTCACTCTTACCCTATAAACATATCCTCATGCCCCATTTGTAAGGGCTTTTTTTGCTGAGGAATATTTTGGAGATACATCTATACACTACTTGAGAGAATTTATGTCCTTCTAATTGATGCAAGGAGTGATTGTACGTTTCCACTATTGGATTCTTCAAATCTTTTATGTGCTTATGCCATCAGTATTTTCTTCACTTGATGGATCGAATGTTCCTGAAAACTATTTGATGTGTGGTCTTATCACTTGATGCTTCATACTTCAAATCTTGTGTTGCTTCATATGAATTGTATTTGATTCACTAACTCTATACTTATGCTGGTGAACTATTTCTTTGTTATTGGTATAATCTGTTTTGACTACACAGTTGTATATGCTAATAAATGTTTGATCGTTGTGAACTGATTTACAATTGTTAAGCATTTTTATCTTGCAATCCATGAGTCTTATCTAAAGCCCTTCTAACAGTAACTTTATATAGGGTTTATTTTGTTTACGTTTCTGTTATTCAAGGTGCATGTGGCATAGGATATTTGTCAATTATTTCCTTGTGTTTATTAAGGTGCATGCTTTCAATTAAGTTCATATTTCACCTCCTTCCGAAGCAAGCTCTACAAAACTGAATGGCAGTCGGGCCTACGTACCGAAAGGGATCCCTATCACAAACGGTGTGGGCTCAAGTTGGGAACCTACACCTGGGAGATCCCCTTGGCTGTTGGTGGAATATTCCAGCCTGTCAATAGGTTGGTAGGAACCTCTCCACCAATACCCTCAAACTTTGGGATGTCTGAGGGAAGCTTAGTCGGCATAGAGGGCCAACTAGCATCATGGTGTATGGGGTCATTTATCAACTGCTTAAGATCTGGTAGAATTAAACCAGCCATAAAGGGGAGCATGGGGGTTACCCGAATGGTTCCTGAGACTGGTCTGCCTGATGTGACCACTGGTTTATTACCGAAGCCACCACTAGTTTGAGTTCCTGCACCAATTGTGGGTCCAAACATGGTGACGATATGTGGTGAAGGAGGTTCGGAATCAGATGAGGAATTAGAAGGACCAGGAGAAGAGTCTAGATGGGGACTAGGAGGGCTATGAACTCGTACCCGACGGGGAGGAGTAATATGCCCAAGTGGAAACTAGGGGTGAAAGCCTAATAGTCTCCACGAGCATGCCTTGGTGCAATGATGGAAGGACACATGGAACACGAAAATGGTGAAGGGAGATCTACAATATATCTTTTGTCTCTGATGCGGTGAGTTAAATTTATTATATTAAGTCTTGGCTTGGCGGTGCAAACCAAGCACCCTTCACTTAAGGTGTGCTTGTGTGTGCAAGTATATTAATTGATTAAGCCTAGATTGTGTTTGTAAAAAATAAAAAAGATTGCTACAAATAAACCGAAATAAATAACATAAAATAAACAGCGAAACAATTAACTAAACCCCACCCAAACTGGATTTGCAAACACTGTACTTCTTGGTGTCTAAACCGATGGAAAATACACTAAAATGGTCAAGAGATCTGAATGTCAGCGTGACTGGGATCAAGTGACTCTAAGATGCTGAAAAGTGGTGCAGCAACAGTGAAAAATCAGAGGGGAAGATCATTTTAAAAAGATAGGGATATGGGTGACACCTAGGGAAACTGATGGGACCCTAATGGAATGACCAAACAAGTTTGAATGCGAAACTATGGATGGTAGAAACCTATCTTATCATATCTAAAACAAAAGGTTACATATCTAGAAAATATAGCTAAACGTGTTGTAGAAGCTTAGACTTCTCATTCAGCTAAACGCCTCCTAGAAAGGCGAAAGTGTACTAGAAGCCTTAGGAGAGGCTAAATTCAACTTCGATGAGTAAAATAGAATGGATCAAGGCCTAAGTGGGATGAGACAGAGGTCATACACCTAGCAGATAGCTCTTAGCAAAACCCAGAAATAAATCTGTGAAAAACCCTAAAACCCAGAAATCGCAGGTTCTGACCTGTTTTTTATGAAATCTCACTTTTTGGGCTGAAAGATGCGTTTTGGAGCCCAAATCGCACCTTTTGGGCTGAAAACTGTGATTTTTGTTCTGAGACTCCAGGTCTGCAAATTTCAGAAAAAAATGTCGCCTTTGATGCGGCTGGTTCCTATGACCTATGAAAATGACCAGAAAGCTTGTGGAAGTAGGAAATTTGTCAGATCTAGGGTTAAAACACTAGGAAACATTAAGAGAATTGAAAAAAGAAGAAACCCTAAGTTGAAAACCGAAGGTCACTCAGGTTTCTGGATCTAAAGTATAAAACCCGGCAGAGTCACTAGTTTGTTGTAGTGTTTTCTTCTCAATGATGTACAAAAAGAACTCACTTAAGATCATGGATGACAAACAATCTCAACAATAGAAATGACTGCTAAACATTGTAGATCTACAGTGATTGATAGAAACAAAACCTTCCAAAATTCTGATCTATGTTGCATTCATAGTTAAATAATGAAAGAAAGAGTAATAACCCAAAAACATCCAATGGAAACCAGATATGTAAAGAATGATTTTATTATAACACCTATGAATGGAACAAATATATGTTACCAGTCCCCCTCTATGGGATGGATTCTTGGCTATCTTTAAATGTTTTCAACTTTTGTAGAGTCTCTCCCCTCTATAATGCATAAACCCAACAAAAATATGGTGTGTGACAATGAAAATAATCAGAGTTACAACAGTGAGTGCAACAATGAAAATAATCAAAAGTGAATAATGAATGGAAAACCCTCATATTTATAAAAAAATATTGAGTTATCCTTGAATAATGAGCAATAATAAAATATTATTGATCCCATTATTGGAATTACCACTTGGAATATTTTATTATATTTGTTTAGGAGGGAAAAAGTATTTAAACTTTTATTTAGAAATAATAAATAAATAAATGATTTATTTATTATCTCAAGGAATTAGTTAATGAATAATAAACAAATATGATTAATTCAATTATTCCTAAGGGATTTAGTCAAAGTTAACAAACAATGGTAATTAATTAATGATTAATTAGTTATTCTAGTTATTCTTAGAAAAAAATTAGAAAAATAATGATTTATCTGTTTATTTTTCATGATTGGGTCAAACTTGACAATGAATGATAATAAAACAATGGTTTAATTATTTATTCCTAGAAGAAAATAAAATAAATAGTGATTTATTTAATTATTCTTCATGGGCTTAACTATAAATTACTTAATAAAGGTGGTTTATTAGGTAATTTATCACAGTGAAATCAATTTTACTGTGGTAAAATTGGCTTTACATGGTGTACGTCAATCCATCTAGTAAATTAGGCTAGATGATCAATTTTTTGGTGATAACAAGGTTTCTTTTACAAATGTCCAGTCGTAGTTGAAGATGGAGAAAGTGTCCTCCTTGGCCAAAGATAACATGATCAATTCTTTGGAAGACTTGGTGATTAAGATAGGGTATGACCCTAAAGATGTCAATGTTGCTCAGCAGATTGTTAAAAAAAAGAACTTGGACATTGCAACCTTAAGAAAGCAGCTCAAGCTACCAGCTATAAAGGATCCAATGACCAAGGATATTGAATAAAGTGAAGCACATAAAGAAGATATGATGAAATTGATCATAGAACAAAATATACAGATTAGGTAGATGGACGCGGAGATGGAGAAATTGATAAAGGAGAAAAAGAACAGTCAAAAGATGGCCATTGTCCCCCTAGATGCCATACCTATTTCCCAGCTTCCAGCAATAAGGACAACTACTACAACCACTTCTTCCACTCAGAATGCAAGAGATGAAAATGTAACAAAGACACTACAGAACATGTCACTCTAGTCACATGAGATTGAAACTTTGCAAGGCCAACACAAAGCTATGGAAGTGCAAAAGGCCAAAGCAGAAGCAGCTCAAGTTATTGAAATGCAGGAATCCCAAAGACTCTTGGAGAAGTTGCAGAAGGTATAGGGAGACACTTCAATTGTTCAGACCTTGGCCCAAGCCAAGGAAACTATTTGGATGGGTATATCAGACTCTATGAATGAGATTTGGCCTTCTATACAAATCATATTTGAACAGAAAGGGCTAATAGAAAAGGCTACATAAACTATTGTGCAGGGAAGAGAGAAACTGAGAGAAATGCCCATTGAAGCCTCTAACATAATCAGGTTCATGAACTCTAAATCTAAGTATGAGCTTGAAGAAGTAGGGATCAGCGATAAAATTGCGACCATTCTAAAATTCAAGATGGTCTTGACAAAGAGAAATCTCATTGATCAGTTAGAAGAAAAGCGTGAAGCCTTGGAGCTGTAAGTAAACAGGTTCACTAACAAAATTGAAGCATTGATCCAAAAGGGACTACCGAGTATTTATGTTATAAATGACAAAATAATCACTCAGTAAGACCATATCCTGAAGATGAAAGAAGTGGCTAGAAGCAGTATTAAGGTCAATGGTATTAAGGGCAGTATGACAGCGAAGGATTTTTTAGAAACTATATCAAATGATTTCCATGTACAGAATGAAGTAAATCACATTTTTACCATGAAGCCAACTTTTGCCAAATACACAGCGGTAGATGAAATTTACCGCTGGGTAACCAAATTTTCCATACTGGATGAAAAGAGATGGGAAGAATTGGTCAATTTACTAGATTTAATGATAATTCAGGAGTTATAAAACAATTTTTCAGCGCAGAAGCCAGCATGATGGTCAGTTCAGAAACACAACACTGTTTCAGGTTGACTCAGCAACTTAAACCATCAAAGCAGTGCCACCTTTCCTTTCAGTTGCCTACGTGGCCTATTTGTCTACCAGAATTAGATCATATCATTTTTAATTAGGCTAATAATACATTGTCAGTCTGACAAGGATTTTGTAAATTATTTTTGTAATTTTCATTATAAATACTTCAATGTTTAAGTATTAAGGGTTGATTTCCGAATGTAATTTCCTTCTGCATATTGTAATTTTCAAAGTACTAGAGCATCAATAATACATGGACCTTTCATAGGATTCATGTGGTGTACGAAATGGTGATGCGTCTCTTCTGTCTCTATGTTTAAACATTGTTTTTTGTTTCTCTGTTATTCTAAATTTCTGAATTAATCAACAGAAATTGTGATAAATAGATTCGTTATTTAGAGCGCCATGTTTTGGCTATTGATAATTTTAATTTTTTCCACTGAAGTCAAACCAAGAAATTATTAATTGCTCCTTGATTTGTACTGAACCTTACACTTCTACTATTTCACCATCCATTTAATTTCTGAAAATACCCAGATAGTTCAACCTAGATTTCCCTGTGAGAAATCCTCTAAAAATTGATACAAAACTCTAGTTTAGTTTATAGACTCCATTACCCAATGGAATTATAACACTCAAATAATCCAAACCAATCAAATCAAAACAAACATGTACACTCATAATTAGCCTAAAATTCATATAAAAAAAATGTAAATTAAACAGAGAGATCCCTCTCTGAAGCTGGCAGGGCTAGATCCCAACTTCCAAAGTGGGTTTGATGTTGTCTTATGTTTTTACCCCCTCAACCTCAAAAATAAAAAATGACAACATTTCCAATGGCCAAAAAGATAAGCCTTTCAGATTCGAAGACTTCTGGTTAGATCACCCAAAGTTCATGGAAAAAATGAAACAATGGTGGACAAATCCTTCCACCAGATCAGGAAACAAAATGTACAAATTCCAATAGAAGCTAAAACATATCAAAAAAGAAATCAAAAAATGCAAAAGAGAATCATTCGGCAACATCTTCATGGACAAAAAAAATTGGAGCACAAATTGGAAGTTCTCCAACAAAATATAATTGAAGGGCTCACGAAGATAAGAAAGAAAAAGGAACAAAGATTACAACAAAGTTGGGAGGAAAGAGCCATCTAGGAAGAGAAGTTGTGGTAACACAAATATAGAATCAATTGGCTGAAATTTGGGGAAAAGAATACCGCTTTTTTCCATAAATCAATGATATAGCACAGGAGGAACAACATAAATTTGTCTCTGAAGAACTAACAGGGTCATCTCATTCACTCTCAAGAGGAGTTGGAAGTAGAGCTCAGGCATTACTTTAGCTCTCTTCTCAAAGAGCCAAGAAATGACCAAGTTCAAGAAATTAAAAATATCACCAACCACATCCCCAAAATCATCACTGAAGAGCATAACAAAATTCTCCTAAGAAAAATGTCCCTCCGGGAAGTGGAAGATGTGATAATGGGAATGCCTAATGGAAAATCCCCTAGTCCAGATGGTTTCACCATTGAATTCTACATATCATGTTGGCCCATGCTCAAATTAGAAGTCCATGCATTTGTAGAAGAGTCCTGCATTCATAAGTCTATCCTAAAATCCCTTAACTCCACTTTCGTAACCTTGATTCCCAAAAGAAAATCCGTTGACTCCTCGAACAATTTTAGGCCCATAGCCCTCTAAAATCTCATTTAAAAAATTATCTCCAAATTCCTCGCCAATCAAATAAAATCCATCTTGCCTCTCCTTATCTCCCATCACTAATTCGGCTATGTGGAAGGTAGGAAAATCCTGGATAGTATCATCTTTTCTCACGAGCTCATCCACTCTCTCAAAGCTAAAAAAAAAATGATATGATGATTCAATTGGACATGTCCAAAGACTTTGACAAAATCAGCTGGGAGTATATGAGACAAATTCTGGAAGCATTTGGGTTCCACAAAGATATCATCAAATGGATCATGGCAATGGTGTCGAGATCATTTTTCTCCATCCTTGTGAATGGTTCCCCTTTGCAAACCTTGAATCCTACCAGGGGTATCAGACAAGGAGATCATATCTCTCCCTTCCTCTTTGTCGTCATGGTTGAAGGGCTTAGCCGCTATATTTCTACTGCTTTTCACTCGAACAAGCTCTCAGGTCTCTAGCCTTATGTCTCTGCTCCTCCCTCTATGCACCACCAATTCGTGGATGACACCCTTCTTAGGGGCTCTTGATATTCAGAGAAGATTCCTCTTTCAAGTCGATTCTGTCAGACTTATCTGGGGCCTTTAGAACCACTATCGACCCTGAAAAATCCAAGTTATTATTCTTTAACACCCCGCTGCTGATCTGCAGGAACATCGCCAGACTTATGGACTTCCCCATCAGCACCCTCCCCTCCAACTACCTCTGGGTTGTTGGGTGTGGAGCCTGATTATCTTCTTTATTCAGAGGTATCACCACATTGTACCCTAGTTCATAATGTGGTGGCAATGTTACTCTTAATATTTACGCTGTAGGGGGGGTCCAGTGGGGGGGTGGTTGTGACCTTTGGGAGCCCCCGCCCTGGTGGGGGTTGTAAAATGTTGTAATTTCGTAGTCAATCTGAGCCGTTCATTAGGCAAAGATCTGATGGTAGAAGTTATGTTTAATTTAGGGTTTTTTGCCCTAGAAGGGAACCCCTCACCATATATGAGGGAATTGTATTGCGTCTATGTAGATCTGTATTCTGAGTGAGAAAGAGAGAGGAGATTGTGTGAGAGCGAAGGCGGAATTATATTAGATCTGTTGTAGCTTGTATCTCTTCAGTTTTCTAGATAATATAAAAGGAAGGACTGACTATTTCTCTGTGGATGTAGCCTAAATTGGGTGAACCACATATATCTGTGTCTCTCTTGTTTTATGTGTTTTCTATGTTTGTATTTCTGCAATATATTTTATGTGTTTCGTTTCTCTGTAATACATAATTTTCTAATAGGGGTTCCACTGACAGACAAGCCACTCTCCCGGGCTACTTGGGAAGACCTCATAAATAAGTTGGAGAAAATAATTGCCAATTGGACCTTCATATCCCTCAATCTTGTAGGTCGTCTTGTCCTTGTTAAATTTCTTCTTCAAGCCATCCCACTCTACTTCTATTCAACTTTGGCTGCCCCTAAAGTGATCTCAAACAAAATCAAAAACCTACAGAGGATTTTCTTATGGAGTGGCAAAGAGGTTAAGAAGAAATGGGCTCTGGTTGCATGGGAAAAAAATTTCAAGCCTAAAAAAGATGGAGGCCTTGGTCTAAGATACATAGCCCTTTTGGGGAAGGCCTTGGGTGCCAAAGCCTTTTGGAGATGGATTGTAAATCCCAATTCCCCTTAGGGAATCCTATGAAAGCTAAGTATACCCCTTCCCTTTCACAGGAGGAAATCATTAGGCTAAATGGAAATATCAAAGGATCAGTTATCTAGAATCAAGCATGGGAGAACAAGGATATCATTTAAAAACATAGTTTCTAGGATATTGGAAATGGAAACAAGGGTCTCTTCTAGGAAGATGCTTGGCAACAAAGGTCAGAACTTGATCAAGGTCAATACGATCAAATCAAGACCAACATGCAAAACAGAGGGAAGATTAAAGTAAGCTAGTGGTAGAAACCGAGTGGGGAAGAGGACAGATGGAGAGTCTGGATGGATCAAAAGGATTGGGCTCCCCATATTAATCCTCAAGCCTGGTCTGATCTATCTTCAAAACTTCAAAAATAACAAATCCTCCTTGACTCCATTGAGGACAAAATCATATGGGAAAAAAATTCAGCAGGTCTTTTCAATTTAAAAGAATCCTATAGATACATTTCCAAGCTGGATCAATTGCAACCAAACTCGAAATGGAATTCCATCTAGGATAAGAAGCATTGGCCTAAAATATTTATCTTTCTATGGCTAGTTATGCATAGGAATATCTTAACGCTGGACAAATTAAGGAGAAAAAGCTTCATCGATCCCTCCAGATGCCATCTCTGTCAGCAAGAAGAAGAAACCCCTAATCACCTTTTGAATGAATTCCCATACGCGCCCAAATTTTGGGATTGCATATTACCAATCTTCAACAGCTCATATTGGTATCCCTCCTCCATATAGAACACCATCACGAATTACAGATCATCCTTCTCATCACATCCTATGGTTAATAGCGCATGGAATTTAATTCCTAGTATGGTCTGCTGGGAACTTTGGAAGGAGCACAATTCAAGAATATTTTGGGGCATCTCCACTCAAGAGGAAATTATAATATCAAAGATCAAAAGGGAAATTCAGGAAACTGTGACTTCTCTACCCACTCAGACTTCCAAATCCCCTCCCACCAACTATGAAGCGAGAATTCTCTCAATGTTGGGACTTCTTCAGATCAAGGTTAACGAAGTCACCTCCTTCTCTAGGAATGACAAACAAAAAGACATCTGAAGGCCACCAGAGTTGGGCACCTTAAAGCTCAACTACGATGGCACAGAAAAAGGTAATCTGGGCCAAGCAGGTTTTGGAGGGGAATTTAGGAACACAAAAGGTGAGATAATTTGGATTTTTGAGGTTAACATAGGTTCAGCCACAAACAATGTTGCTAAACTTCACACTCTGTAAAATGGAACTACCATCGCACACAACTTAAAGCTCAGTACTCTGATCATGGAAGGAGATTCCACACTGGCCACCCAGATAGGAAAAAATATACATAAGGGAATCGACGTGGAAAAAGTCTCTGACAACTGGCAAATAAACAAAATTATTCAGCAGATCAAACATAAAATAGACAGAATGTCAGGCCTCCACTTTCAGGGCATTGTAAGGAGTGGTAATAAGCTTGCAGACATAATTGAAAATGAGTGTATGGCGAGGACCCTTCGTCTGAACTCCAGAGTGTGGAAGGACCTGGAGGATGGTGACCTCTGTCAGCACTGCAAAAACATTAATGACAAAGATATCCAATCTACCGAACAATAATTGTTCGCATATCCTTCATCATTTCAAGGTCGATTCCAAGTACATGAGGAAGGACATCATAGTGGCACATGTGCCAAGACCCACCCTCGGCTCATCAAATGTCATGGCCCTTACTGCCACCTCCCTTCTCCCTTGTTCAGATGCCACCTCCCCGTCACATCCCTTCTTCTTGGCTTTTCCTCCACCGCCTAGCATCCGTTCTTCACATGCTTCCCCTTCCTACCCCTCTTCCCTACCCCTTGCCTCCCTTCATCCCATGGCCTTTATATACATCCCCCTCACCTATCTCCCCCTCATATGCTCCTCTGCTCTCTTTCTTCTTTGTTACACAGTATTTTGTCACTGACATCACATCCCTTGATTCTAGATAGAGTCGGTCCCTGAATGACATCTACTCTTTTCCATATACCAAAATATGTGTCCAAATCTTTCATATTACTCAAGAAGATTGCCTAAGCTCATCAATCCTGAAGTTGACCCCTTTTTACCCATGTTTCAAAATCGTCGCAGTTCATTAGTATCTTGCCTGCGACGATAGCCCAGAAACTAATTCCTCGCAATGTCATCTCTGAGTCTTAGTGTTTGACTTGCGATGACCTAGATATGGTGAATTAGTTCAAACATAATACTTCTGGGTGGTTCTAGAGCTAGTTTTTGGGTCAAAGAAGTTCGCCTCTGCTCATTTGAGATGGTGGTTCCACCTTTTGAGTAACCTCCCATGAACATAAGCTTCTTCTCCCCTCATTTATGGAGGCTCATCCTCTTATAAAAGCATCCTCCATGGCTATAGCTATCTAGTTCATGGTTTGTTGGATTGATAGCTTACAGTTTGGATTGTTGATAGCCTAGCAATAGCTTGTGAGGTATGAGAATAGCCTTTCATGTTGTCGATTGATAGTGTGAAATGTTTTTGTAAGAAGGAAGCCTTGTTGTGATTTCCTTAGTTTCATACTTGTGCTTTTGGGTGACAGAGAGTCATCAGTCTTTCTGGGAGACCTTTGAGAGTGAATTCTTATGGAGATACACTGATCGGACCCTTCAAGGAAGCTTGCGACGTCAAGGCGTGGTTGTAAGCTTTATTGTTGTCTATATTAATACAATCAATAGTTATTTCATATATCATGTATGAAGTTAATGTTGATAGCTTATGGTTCCCTGACTCTATAAGTAGATAGTTCGTTGTTGTACTCTATTACGTGTTTTGTCGTTTTGATATGTTGTTTCAAGTGAATCATTCATTAAGGAGAAGAAAGCGATAGCTGAAGTGACATGACGAAGACTTCATCAAACACCGGTATAAGGTAGGCCTCTTTAATGATAACTATTTAAGGAATTAGCTATTGTCTTTGTCTTGTTTTGACTAGACCCACTCTAGGGCTAGAGGGGTTGTCTTTGTCCGCAAAGGGGACATGATTGCATCACAAGTTGGCGACTCCAGTGGTGAGATGATTTGTGTGTTATATTCTGATTTTTCTCTTGTTGTTTTCGATTGAATTACATAGTGTCTCTTTGTTTTGGGACTGAACCATCAGTGATTTGGATCACTTGGGTAGATCTGGTAGTCCACCTCACTATCTGAGTGATAAGCCTGTTGTCTTTCCATTGTTTTTGCCTTGTTTTTACTCTTTATTGAGATCACTAGTGAATAAGATGTTCGCCTTCACATAACCTACAGGGGAATCTAATATTCCCTTTCTTCTTACCACTGCTAGCTAAAGTTGTGACATTGACATGATCTTCAAAGGTCAATAAGGAAGGTCAAATCATATCTCGAGACCATACTTCTAAGATCCTGGGAATACCAGGACAATCTCGAAGGAAATGTTCACCCTTGCACAACTTACAAGGAAATTTGACCTTCCGTGGAGGATCAGAAGGTTTTTCTACTGGAGGTGCACTCAGAGAAATAGTCACATGGTTGGCCTCTCGCTTATCTAACTTCCTCTTCTTTGTCTTCGTCTTCTTCTTCTTAGCCTCCTGGTTACTGGATTTGGAACTTTCACCAGGCGAAGTAGAAGAGGAGGGTGAAGAAATAGGGGAAGAAGGTGAAGGGTCAACCCTAGAATCATCGTGATGTGATTCAAATGAAGGAGACGACAGAGCAGGAGTCGGGATGCTCAGGACCACTGAGGTTGAAAACAACCAAACATGTAGGCCAATGGTTAACCCAGGCAGGGACAATGTTGCCATATAAGGAGCACCAGCATTTCCAAAAGAAGGAAAAGGACCAAGATTCCCATCCGGGGGGAGATCTTGACTCGTAGACTTTGGAAATGTTTCCATTGGAATTGACTTTGAAAGAAACACTAACTGTAACCAAGAGTATTTCATGGGTAGTTAATTTTACAACATTGAAACAAAACTTTGCCATTTCATATTTTAAGAGTCAAGAAAAGGACAAAAGGTGACTCTATTGCTTTCGAAGTTTAATGAGGCTAAAAGGACAGGTGCACATATGATCCTTTTGATTTTAAAGAGTTAAAAAGGAACAAAAGTGCCTACTCTGGAAACTCTAGAAAAGAGGGTTTACCAGACAAATCGTAAAATTGCAATATACACCTTGGTGATAAATGAAAGAGAAATGACCAAGGACTTCCCGTATGACGATCAATCTTCCCCAATGCTGTGTTCGATGCGTTACGATCTGTAAGGCGGAAGACTCGGCTTCCTAAGGGTAAAATGATTTCAACCTAATGGGGTCTCCCACCATATACTCGACGGTACAGGGAGCACAAGTCCATACTAGTACTTATCAAATCACAAAGGAGGAATCACCCAACCTCAGTGAAAACAATAGCCACTAGGTTTAACAACGCTGGAACACGTCTCTAGCCTAGACTTCTAGATATGAGTGTTAATTTCCAATGTGTTTTAGTTTAATTCAATGAATTTTAACAGTTGATCTTGAATTAAGTTTTGATTTGAAGGCCTTACCGAATGCATTTCAAAAATCTCTAGCATGCAACTACAATGAGTAAAAAAACCATTCCTTTTGATGAACGACTACCTAATTGAGGGTAAGGAGTTCATTTCCAAGTGAACGAAGACAATAACAAGAAACTGCAAGAACAACAATGCAAGCAAGTAATCCAATGAATAAGAAACATAATGCATCAATTTTCACTTATCTCGCAACTACTATGACGAAAAATGAAAGATTTGAATTTTGCTTTTCAATTCCTAATCATAAAGAATCTACTAATGCAAACATGCTTTCATTTTCATATACTATATGAGTGCAATTATTTTTTATTTTTGGAATAAATAACAAACAAACTAATGCACAACCTGATTGATCAAAAGTAAAATGTAATCTATGCTTCAATAGTGAATGGAAATCAAATCAACAAAACAAGCTAGTTTGATGACCAATCCCTACGGATCAACCAGGAAGATGGGAAAGTAGCAAGATAATAGCTTCAAACAAGCCAACAAGATTGTTGTGGATGTAGTTCAGAAACTTGAAATGACAAGCAACCCAAAACCAATGAATTCTTGATGGAACCCTAAAAGACCTAGGTCACACAGTCCAAAAAGCCAAATTTCATACAAATGGAACCAAGAAGGACATGCCTCAGTAAACACAATCAAAACAAGATTAACAAGGTGAAAGAAATAGCAAAGGACAAGCTACACTAGTCTATTCAAGAGGCAAGGTTGTAAAAACTAACCCTATAGGAATTGTCGCAGGTGCAACACTGACAACATGAGACGATCGCTAATCATCGCAAGCACAACACGGTCAACTAAGCGATGTTGTTGCAAGGGTACGCCTGTTCTCAATGACGGTCTGATTTTAGGAATCGTCACAGCTGTATGAAGAGATATCTACAACACACAATGAGGGTAAAGAGAACAAGGGTGATTCGTCGCAGCTGTTAGGAATTAAACAATGACGATCTCAATAAAGAGGGAAAACAAGGCAAAAACTATGGAAAGACACTAGGCTTATCACTCAAATAGTGATGTGGACTACCCGATCTACTCAAGTGATCCAAATCACTGATGGTTCAGTCCCAAAAAAAAGATACACTATGTAATTCAATCGAAAACAACAAGAGCAAAATCAAGAGACAACACACAAATCATCTCCCCAGTGGAGTCGCCAACTTGTGATGCAGGCATGTCCCCTATGCGGACAGAGACAACCCCTCTAGCCCTAGAGTGGGTCTAGTCACAGTAAGACAAAGACAATAGCTAATTCCTTAAATAGTTATCGTTAAAGAGGCCTACCTTATACTAGTGTTTGATGAAGTCTTTGTCACGTCGCTTCAGTTATCGCTTTCTTCTCCTTAATGAATTATTCACTTGAAACAACATATGAAAACGACAAAACAACAATGAACTATCTACTTGTAGAGTCAAAGAACCATAAGCTATCAACATACATTTCATACATGATATAGGAAATAACTATTGGTTGTATTAATATAAACAACAATAAAGCTTCCAACCACGCCTTGACGTCACAAGCTTCCTTGAAGGGTCCGATCAGTGTGTCTCCATAAGCATTCACTCTCAAATGTCTCCCAGAAAGGTTGATAACTCTCTCTCACCCAAAAGCACAAGTATGAAACTAAGGCAATCACAACAAGGCTTCCTTCTTACAAAACCATTTCACACTATCAATCCACAACATGAAAGGCTATTCTCATACCTCACAAGTTATTGCTAGGCTATGAGCAATCCAAACTGTAAGCTATCAATCCAAAAAACCAAGAACTAGCTAGATATAGCCATGGAGGATGATTTTATAAGAGGAGGAGCCTCCATAAATGAGGGGAGAGGAAGCTTATCTTCATGGGAGGTTACTCAAAAGGCAGAACCACCATCTCAAATTAGGAGAGGCGAACTTCTTTGACCCAACAACCAGCTCCAGAACCACCCAAAAGTATTCTATTTGAACTAATTCACCATATCTGGTCGTCACAGGTCAAGCACTGAGACTTAGAGATGACATCACGAGGCATTAGTTCATTCTGGATTATCATCACAAGCAGGATACAGATCACCTGCGATGATTTTAAAGGGTAAAAAGGGGTCAACTTCAGGATTGATGAGCTTAGGAAATATTCTTGAGTAATATGGAAGATTTGGACACATATTTTGGTATATGACAAAGAGAAGATGTCATTCAGGGACCGAATCTATCTAGGATCAGGGGATGTGGGGTCTGTGACAAAATACTATGTAACACTCCTCACTCGTCCTTCACTCTCTGGTTCCTCTCGCTCCCTAGCCCCTCTGTTTTTCTCATGGCTCCGAAGAGTAGATCCACTCCTGGCTCTAGTCGGGGAGGAGGGTGCAGTTGTGTATCTTCCTGATGACATTCACTGGGTTCACCCCCTACTACCGATGCAGAGAGCTCTGTGAGGTCCATAGCTCTACGCTGCGTGGTAGATGTTAATACAAAAACTCAACAACACATAGACAATTTGGAATCCAAAGAAAATGTTCTTCTCAGAGAGGTCACGACTGAGGAATTTAACACTGACTTCACCTGGATCCCTGATCCTACCCTCACCAGAGAATGCAAGAATCGCTTTCCATGAACCATAGAAACATGGTGGTAGATGAAAACCATCATGGGGCTTACAATGCAGGAGCAGGAGGAGCACACCAAGGTACTCGAAACAAAGATTGACAGTCTTACTAAGAATTTTTTTATGTTGAAGTCGTCCACCACTATCTGTTCATAACTCGAGATTCACCACAATATACATTTATCGGGAGGAAGTTGACGACAAAGGTCCATTATGTAGTTGAAGGCTCCCCAACAATCAATAAGGTGCAGGAGCCTCCACCATTTGCTCGAACACTATTGCGCAACAGGAGGGGAGCACCCAGGAGACTCCCATTAGCTTCGACAACGATCTAGTGACCACCAACCATGAATGACTTCAGCGAACTCTTTTTTGTCTCTTTTCCTCTGCGGAGGTCTGACTGTTGTGGACTTCTTAGTCCCAGAAATAATAGATCCAGACCTAGTCTACTCCGCTTCAGTTATAAGTAATACTCTCCTTTTTTAGGATGTTTTAAAAATAATTCTCTGATATTTCCATCGAAGACCTCATAACCTTTTTTTTCCATGGCTACCATGTAAAAAAGATAATACTAATGCCACATCAGGCTTTTCTGTTGGTCCTTGTGTCAGGCTCTCTCCCCTGCACAACCCAAACATTGAAATTTTCAGGTTTTTTCAGTGATACATAATATCTTATTCAAAAAAAAAAAAACATCGTGTGCCACACAAGTTTAAGGTGAGTGACAAAGTTTGGTTTCATTTGCAGAAAGGACGTCTTACCAGAACCCATCAGAAGCTCAGACCACTCTGTGGTGAAGTAAAATTATATGTGCGGACATGAACAAAATCCTCTAGCCCGATAATGGGTATAGCCACAACAGATACATTCTATGGAAGATTTCCTTAGGTTAGAATCAATCAATAGGGCCTAGCTCTTGGTCGCATATCGTGTTTGATTATTTCCTCTCTTGCTCACTCCAGCTATCTCACAAATCCTTCTTCAAGCTCCTGAAACAAGTAGACAACAACAGACAACAAACATAATAATAGAAAAATTGCAATTCAACCTACTTAACAAGTCAAGAAACATTAAGCCATGAATATGTAATATTACAAAACATATAGGAAATCAACCAATAGTTGCATATATTAATATCAAAGAGAGATTACAACCATTCGTCTTGACGTTCCAGTCTTCCTCTGACAAGACCAGGTTCCCACACACTTCTGCTAGCATTCCACGATGACTTCAAACAATAATAGTTTTAAAACTCTTCCCTTTAGGCTTCACTCCAAACCAAAACACACTTCTCCCTCACACAACTGGATAGCTACAACTAGTAATAACCTGCTTGTCTACTCCAAACCAAAATAGCATCAACAGTCAACTAAAAACTATGACTAGAACCAGCTTACGCTTGGGAAGAAAGGAGGTTTATATAGGAAATATGGATGGGATATGGATCCTCTTCTCATGGGAGAAGGACTTATCCCTTGAGGTAGTTCCATCATTATAGGGGAAAGGAGCCCAAACTGTCATCCTCGACCCCATCTGGCCAAACCATTTACCAGACTTCTGTTACAAAGCTTCTAGAGATAGAAGCTTCAACTCTAATTTAAAAAAATTTCCATAACAAGACCAACGCGACTAAAACATGGCTCAGTCACTTTGGTCAGCACAAAGAGTAGTGCTAATCTCTGCACGTCAGCGTGGGGGAGACAAAGGCCATTAGCGTTGGTCTTGTAAACTAGGCAAAACAAAAGTTTCAGGTGAAATGGTGCAAAAGCGAAACAATATGCTCATGAAGAGGGACACAATAGGAGTTTCTTCATGAACGAAAATCATGCGGGGTTCACTATAGAGGTCCTCCAAGATCAAGTAATGGGGAATACAGGGACAGTGACAAAATTTTGTGTAACATATGCTTCCTAAAGCGTGAAAGCTGAGTTGGAGTGAGGGATGAAATGCTTTATAAATTAGTGCAGGGAACTGGTCTAGCATCGAAAAACCTGCAAGCAAGTACAGATACATATACATAAACTAAGATATTTTTCAAATGATACATGGATCGTGGCATGGACGCATCCATCCAAAGAATCATCATGTGAATGGATCCATGTATGGGCGCAACCATCCGTCAAGGAGGATCATAACGAAACCAAGGTATGGTCACAACCATCTAATAATGAGAAGGATCACATATGATAACTCATGGTCTGGTCATAGCCAACCATCTGAAAGAGACATGCATATCATCATAACCATGTCATATCACTTCGCAACCTGGAATTTTGTGATCTGATTCCAGGATCTTGTGCTCCAACACGATCCGATGAAAGTACATATCCTATCATGCGAATAGGTGTGTTGATGTCGAACATGATAGAAAGTCACTTGATTACCAGTCAATGATGTAAATTGTTAACAAGCGCGAGAGAAACCACCAATAATGACAATGGTCCTCAAGGTACTATCAGCAAAATTCACGGAATGTGAATACAGTTACTGAAGTTGAACACTCATGAAATCACTCGATCGAAAGCCAATGATGTGAACTTTTCATCGAGTGTGAAGAACTTGCCATTAGGGCATGCAAGCTCTAAGGTACTGTAAGGGAGTCTCTCAGTCAACTTCTCGGATAATGAGTTGAAGTTGGTGGAAAGCGACCGTGTCAAAGGAGGGCCATAATGAATCCCACATCATTGATGCGTGACGAGAGGATGAAAAATGATTTTGGATGATACAGAGAACCAGAGGTAAGTGTAACTATAGAAGGACAACTCTTGAACATATCGATGACACAACTGGCAGTTTGGCAGCTTTTGGATCCATAGGATCGGTGGTCATGATGACATGGCAAAGATTAGATGGAAGGAAAAAATGAATGGCCCAAACCCAAGAAGGTCAACAATACAAAGGAGGATGTCCCAACCCAACACGAAGTAAAGAGTGTCATGTTCAAGAGTGAGCTGCTGACACGACTGATAGATTTCCAAAATTTTCCCCCACCATTTCTAGCAAGTACCCCAATTATTTTTTAATCATAAGCTTGAAGGGGATAGCATATGCTTGCACTGTAAGTTCATCCTTCGGATGAATCCAACCTAGTAAGTTTAACAAGCCCTAGGAAGGAGAATCTCATGTCCGTGATGATGACGAATCTGATGTCATTTAATAGTTTAACGAGTCCAAAAAAGGTGTAACTTGGTATCTTTTTCATGTTTAGAGAGTTTGAAAAGACACGTAAAATAAAACTCCACATGGTCACTTTTCATACATTATGTCTCTCAAGCCCAAAAAGGTAGAAAATAATACTTGAGAGAACCACTTGACCATTTCAGTCAAGGAGTACCTTTTTCGTAAATAGTGCCTCCCAGCCCGAAAAAGGGGTAAAATTATACTGGGCACACGATGTTTCACATCCGTTAATGAGTTTGAAATAACAAGGGCTCGGTGATCTTTTCGTTTTTAAAGGGTCAGAAAAGAGCTAAAAGCAGACCCCCTATTTTTATTCTCTTTAACGAGTCAAAAAGGGAAAAAATACTAAGAAATATTTTCATATGAGTTTAACGAGTCGAGAAAAGAGCTGAAACGTGACCCATCATCATCATCAAACATCCATCACCCGTCGCTGCACAAGTAAGGTAAAGTGTATTATCGAGTCCTTGAGGCAAAATAGGTCAAAATATTTACAAAAATTGATATTTTTATGAAAAAATGAATAAAAAGGGGAAAGTAAATATATTTTTACCATTTACCATTTTACCTTTGTTGTGAAGATTTTTTACCCACTTTTCCCCTAATTGTTCTAGAGCAGATTGCGGGAGATCTAGGAGTTCAATCGATGAGCAGCCAATTCCAGGTAACAGCCGAATCCCTGACCTCCATTTTCATGCTACTTATTTCTGCTTTTAATCATTTTTTTATATTTTTAAGGAGGTTTTTGAAAATCTTTTTCACCCTCGGTCAGTGCGATTTTCGGGCATGGAATCACACCGGCCGAGGGTGATTAACAAAGCCATCCATGTCGATCGGCGCAACTATTTTTAAAACAGGCACGTCGGCGTCGTGGATAGGGAAACACCCTATTTTATAAAAAACTGACCATTTAAACTTGAATTTTATGTTCCAAGGATGATTATTGACTCAAATTAATGGCTTTTGCAAGAGAGAATCACCGAAAAATGGTGGATTGGAAATAACGGCAACATGAAGATGTTGACACCCAGGCAATGAATGACCCAAATTTCCTAGAGGCTTTGAGGGCTTGTGGGCTCCTCAAGTTCTTTCTTACGCCAGGGATGTGGGCCCAACCTGAGTTGCTTCGATACCTGATTAGTCTTTGGGACATTAATCAGGAGATTTTTTTCATTGGAAATTAGGAGCTAGAGTTGGAAACTTCAGATATTTACTTAATCACTAGACTGTCTCGTATAGGTGAGCCAGTGAACTTGTATGGGTCACGTCCGATCAGGGTAAGCATATCTTCCTTGCTTGCCGAGCACTGCCCTGAGGATCTGAAATCCAAGAGTGGGAAGATAGAGATTTCCAGTGTGTGGGATCTGACACTGACAGTGCTTCTGTTGACTATCAACAGAGTAGCGAGCTCCCAGGTGGAACATGAGACTAACAAGTCGAAGTTCTTTTATGCTATTGACTGCACAGCTCCTACGATCTTCAACCAGGAAGAGGCCATGAAGATGAACATCAAGCACCCGTTCTCCAAAGCCAAGGTGGGGAATCTGAAGCAATTTTTCTTCGGATCTGTACTTGTGACCTTTTTCCTAGAACGAGTACCACTGTTCTAGTATCAGCTGACTGAGATGGATCCTCTTATGCCACGCGTTCCACATATGGCTTGCTGGTGTTGTTTGATGCTCAGGATCACTAAGGGTCAACATATGTCATACTGACCTCAATACTTCTCATGGCTATGATGATTGAAGATCGTCGTGGAGGAATGGCCATACAGCGACACTGATTTCTGTGGAGATCCTGACATGCCCTTATCAGATGGAGAGGACTTCGATGATGAAGGTAAAAAATAAAATTTTTTATTTTGAGATTTTTTAATTATTTTTGGTATATATGTGCTTATAACATTTCTCTTGTTAATGCAGATGTGGCCCAGAGTGGCCAACTGGGATGTCCCTGATAGCTAGCCACGTCCCCCACCCTATCGATGCTATCACTCCTTATCGAGAAGGGAGCGACAACGAGGAGGAGATCGCAAGGAACCTTGAGGGGTTAACTCATGGTATCCCAGAGTATGCTCGAATAGGAGACATTCCCCGTCGGTACCAGAGACACACGGTGGGAGTCTCAGATTAGATCCACTGATTGTTGAGGCATGTTGCACGAGCCATCTCATGCTACCATGATCACCGTGCTAATTAGTTCCTAGGTCCAGCGTTTACATATTTTTTGAGGCCTGCGTGCCATGGATGTATGAGGCTTCTGAGCCACTGATGTTATTTTATACACACATATTATTTTTTTGGGGTTCTAATGTATTAAACATTTTCACCATATATATGTGTGTGTGTGTGTTTGTGTGTTGTATTTTCTTGTCTATTATGGTACAAATGGTTTGTCTTATCTTTTATATGTTTCGTAAATGTCTATCCAACACGTAATTAGCTAATGCATCTATCAATGTATTCATGCGTCTAGGAATATGATGATATGTAATATAATCAAAATGCCTTTCCAATAGATGGATATAGAGATACATTCTCAATATTTGAGGGCTCCTGATGGAATATTTCCCGTTGAGTTGAAGGACAACAAGCTGTGAATCTGGGTTGAAAACCAAATCTCTGATGCCCAGAGTGATGGCTTCTGACAACAGTTCGATGACCGCACTGTATTCATCAATGTTGTTGGTTGTACGACCTAAGTAGATACCTTAAAGTTCAATCAAATCACTGTTAGGGTCATAGATAGCCCATGTCATGGATGATAGGTTCCGGGTATTATGGCAAGCACCATCAGCGAAACCAACGTGAGGAGTCGCAGACATCTGCAAAGCAAGAAAAGCATAGTAAACAGGAATTTTTTTTGAAAACTATCACACAAAACCACACTATACAAAAATGAATCACACACTAACATACATAACTGACCATGCAAGATGACCTAAGCATAGTAATTTGTGAGATAGGAGTCCATGCTGGGACACGGATAATCAATAAACTCAGGAAGATGCCGAAGTTTTACCATTGCCAAGAAGAGTAAGCATTGACTCGGCCAAATAATAGAGTAGAACTCATATAACACTTTGCCCCCATGCCCCCTGGTCGAGGGAGGGTTACGCGTCAGAGGAAAACTCAGGGAAGGTAAAAAAATCGTGAATCCATGAAGGGATAAAGGTGCCCTCAGGTTAAAGGTCTTGAACATGTTAGCATAAAATGACATTCAATAAACAACGGAGAATAGTACTCTTCAAAAATGGTAGACATGACTGTCGGGGGAGGCAGGAATGAGGAGAAATGATGAGTATCGATCTATAGTGGTTCCTCGAGAGACATGATTTCCATGATACCTTCATCAGCAAGGAAGGTCTCGGTTAAGGGATCAAATTATTCCAAAGTGCCAAGCCAAGGGGATTGAGAGTATGTATCGAGAGAGGCCTTCGACATATGAGAATCAGAGGATGCAGAGTTCAAAGCCAAAGCAATTTCCATGTAACTGACTTCAGTGGGACTAAGTGGCATAAATTCACCCCAAGTATCAACAAGATCTGGTGCAGGTATGCCCCAGGGATCAAATTTGACTAAGATCATGTTGACAGAGGCAACATGAGGAGGTGGGAGTGGAAAAATTCCCATTAAGGTAGAATCTTTGAAAAAAATTGCCCCCACACTCTCATAGGGAGCACTAGAGTGCTTGACGTACGAAACATTGCCATTCGAGGAGGAAGAGGCAAAGAAAGACTTTTGATCGATGGTGACAATTTTTCGTTGATGGGGAAAATGAATCACACGAAATAAAGAGGAGGCCACGGCATGCATAGCATGAGTCCAACTTCGACGGAGTAGAAGATTATATTTGAGATTGGCATCAACAATTTCTACTTTGACATGCACTATCTTGCCTTCTAGGGTGATGGCAAGGTTAGGTAAGATGCTGAAGGGTCGCGAGTCGCGCCCATCGAAAGCTTCCAAAGTGCTCAGAGAGTGATTCAATGCAGGGGAACTAATAGCCTTCCAACATGCGGTTGACATGATGCAAGTGGAAGCACCTTCATCAATGACAATGCGGTGGATGGTCTTCTCATCAATGATTACCTGAATAAGAAAGGTAATCTAATGAGGGAGTCATGGAACATGGTTCTCTAGATCAAAACATATCAAATTGGAATCAGTGGGAACGATGCCCCCGATAGCTGATAACAAAGATTTACACTTCGATGGGCATATTTGGAGTACCTCGAGAGCCGAAATGGCTGATGGCGCCTAAGCCAAATCCTCAACAATATTGTAGTGTTGAGTAGCTTGAGCGTTGGGATTATATGAGGATTTCTGTAGTACACATCGAGAGGGTAGCCACATCACGAAATTAGGGTTAGGGCCCTCAATTTGCAGAGGGCCAGAACTCGGGGTATAAGAAGAAGGTGTAGCTTCTTTCTCTTTCCCAGTTGCCGGAGCTGGAGTTCGATAGTCTTTTGATTGGGTAGCCACATTAATAGGCGTGCTCATCATGAAAACTTGAGATCCAGATGAAGGAGATCGGGGTTGGACTACCATTTGGGTCTGCTGAGATGGAAACAACTTTTTGAGGATAGCAGGGGTCCCTTTGAGCAAGTGACTAACTTGAGATCGTCGAGGGAAATCCTTAGTGTAGTGATCTTCCTCGAAAATGAGGCAGGGATACTTAGGTTTCCATTGCGAAGATTCGCCAGTAGAATATTTGGGAGGACCCTATTTCGAGGCATCGGTTTTAGCTTTGCCTTTGCCTTTCTTTTTTCCTTTCGAGGATTTTTTCATTGCGGTAGACTCAATAGCGTGGACCTCTATGGTTTTACCAGGGCCAGGTGGATTCTGAGATGAACTATTAGGAGCAACATTCGAGAGTGACTTCTGTTTGGAAGAAGTTTTAGCAGGGGTCTGGGATATTGAACCAATAAATCCATCAACGGGAGAAACAGTTGGTGACTTTGATGTTGTGGGATCGGATGATGGTCCTCGAGCATTGGGTAATCACTCGTATAAAGTGCCAGACTAGGAGTAAACTAGATCCAAGTACTGGGCACAAGCAATGGCCTGCTCTTCAGTGACGCCACCCATAGCTATATCATGATCAATTGGGGCTACGAATGATTTGGTAAACCATTCAGTGAGCAATTGACCAGCAATCGCGAATTTGATCCAGCGACGCCTACGTCTCCATTCATGGATGTGATCAGAGATGTAAATCATGGTATCTTGCTTAAGCGATGTTAGAAAATAGGTGCCAGTTTCATAGCGAACCAGCAACTAAAAATGCATGAGGAAAGCCATGGCTAACAAGTTAAATTCATGGTAAGTACTTCGAGGTAACTCAATTTACCATTTAGCTGCAGCACCCATGAGGGTTCATTGGAAAAGACGAATACGAATGGAATCATCCACGTACGAGTTTGACAAACACTAGAGGTGATATATCATCACATGGGCCTAAGGATATTCTTTAGCTTTTCCATCAAACTTTGGGCAATTACTTGGTATCTTGGATGGCATCAGAGGCCAATACGGCGAATGAAGGATTGGATCATTCGTAAGGCATGATACATCTGGCAACTCAAGTGTAGCAAAGAAAGGTAATTGAGTGTTAAAAGGCATGGGAGGTTGATAAGCAGGCCCATGGGGAGGAGCCCATCCCTGCTGGTAGGGATTTTGGCCCCACAGTGTGGGATTTTGGCCATGCTATTTGAGGCTGTCCTCATTGCGGATTACCTTGACCATAGGGAGGATTTTGACCCTAAATACCTTGAAATTGTCCAGGCATAGGTTGTTGATAGGCAGCATATGGGTTAAAAGGTTGTTGAGAATTTTGACCTTGGACATATGGATATGGAACCTGTTGTCCTGGAACGTAGGGCTGATGAACCTATTGTCCTTGAACAAGAGGATTTTGGACCTACAGTCCTTGGGCATAGGGTTGATACACTTGTTTCCCTTGGACGTAGGGGTTTTGTACCTGGGGCCCTTGGCCGGCAGGATTCTGAACCTCTTGACCTAGGACAAGAGGGTTTGGGCCTGTTGCTGTAGGACTTGACCTTGACCCTTCACTTGCAAGGGTTGACCTTGTTGATATGTATACAAGGGTTTTTGCTGCCCCGGTTGGTTTTGCTATTGCAAGGGTTGACCTTGAAGTTGCAAAATTTGTTCCTGGGTCTGCAGAGGTTGGCCCTATGAGGATAAGGGTTGAGAGGTGTGCAGAGAAAATTGCATCTGCTGCTGCATAGCTTGCTGCAATTTTTGTAAGGATTGACCTTGTGGTAGTTACAGGTGACCTTTCTGCGGGATAATTTTCCCTTGCTATTGCAAGGGTACTTTAACAATGCCCGAGAAATTGCCAAAATGAAACTGACCGTAGCTAGACTGGATGTACTACCCAAATTGGAGGGTGTAAGGTTGATTAACCAATCCTTGAGAACCATATGGAATGTATGGATTTTGGTATTGGACCTAAGGCCCATAGGGCTCCTGATACTCAACATTACTCGATCTAGATGGACCAATGGGATTCTGAACCTGTTGGTAGTGGACATTGCTTGATCCAGTAGGATCAGGAGGGTTAGAAATAATACCAGAAGAAGGTTGGTTTATACCAAGCATGTGAGCTTCTGAGCCACTCACATTAGTGGCACTTGACACCCTAGAAAAATTCAAGTTTTGTCCCCCAGGCGTTGCCACAATTTGGCCACTGACTAGTGGGATGGAGGAACTATCAGAGACAATCTTTGAAACTGTCGCTTGTGTCTGATGAGTAACTGGGATTGATGATACAAGAGTATTCATAATGGTCGATTGCACTGGGACTGAAGTAACAGCCTGTTGGGAATTCATGTTCATAATGAATGGACCTGACGTAGGCCTAATGCCTGACACCCATATAAGATTATGGTAAAGTGATGAGGCACTAGGTGTACCTGAAACCAAGTGCGCCAAAGACACATAATTGGGTGGAAAACTGGCGGGAATACCTTCTAAAAAAGAAAAACCCTTAGGAGGAAACTACAATTACAATTCTTCCCCCTCAATAATGTGTGGAGTATAAAATTCAGAATCATCTAGAGATGTGACTGGAGCATCGCCTTTGGGTTCCATGTTTGAAAACAAATGACGACGAATGGCCGAACGAATACGAGGGGATAGTTCCAAAGGAACACCCGACTAGTCGTACAGAGTGTAAGGATGTTGCGGTGATACCTCAACAAGGTCAAATAGAGGGTTCAGAGGGTAAATAACAAGTCCAAGGTGACCGTCGGTGTTCAGCGAGTTCTCTGGAGTTTGAACAGGGTTATCTAAAGATTCTGAGCCAAGATAAAAATTTGACCCAGTATTGAAAGTAGGCGAAGGATGAGATGACAATGGTTGAACACACAAAACGATTGCGAGTTTAACATTTTGGTCCTCGAGTGACTCTGCTAACTTAGGAAACGAATCCTCAAACAATCTTTTAGATGGAGGAGAGGAAGAGGAATTGGGTGAACCAGATGGTTCAGCCACCATGACCTTGTCTTAGTCGATGGAACAAATAAATTCAAGGCTTTAAAATGTTCTTTTAAGGAACCTCATGATTTGGTCTCAAAAAAGACTAAAAGGGTGTTTTGGATTGTGGGAAATCAGTTATTAGGATGCATAAAAGATTGATTCTCTTTCATTTTTTAAGATTTGAGAAAGAAAGAAAGATGACTCTATCACTTTCGATTGCAAACGAGCTCGAAAGGACAAGTGCTCAAATGATCTTTTAAGTTTAATGAGTCAAAAATATCAAGTAACGTCTCTGGATGATCTAGGTAAATAGGATTACCAGCCAATCATGAACTGCAGAATACCTCCTACCGAACCAAGAAGTATGAGCAAGAAATCTCCCCGAATTCTGTGTTTAGTGTATCACATCCGCAAGGCGGCCGACAAGGCTTCCTAAGGATAAAAGGATTGTAGCCTAGTGGGGTCTCCCATTATATACTCGATGGTACGGGGAGCACAAATCCATACTAGCATTGTCTAATGCCGAAGCTAACGACAACTGCTAGGTTTAAAAACATCAAAACATGTTTGTAGCCTAGACCTTCTAGATATGATCGTTAATGTCAAATGTGCCTTAGGTTAATTGAATTCATTTTAAAGTTGATCTTGAGTTAAGTTTCAGTTTTCAGGTCTTAGCGATGCTACTTGAAAAACCTCAAATGCAACTAAATGAGACAAGACCCTTTCAATTCGATGAAATGCCTACACTAGATAGGGTAGAAACTACTCAATCAAATGAAAACAATCAAGCAACTGAAAACGAAATGATCTTTCACTACCTTACTTTTTCAAAAAATAAACTAATGAAAAATGAATTCCAATTCCTAATTTCCTGACAAGCACTTATCTATTAGTCCTTTCAAAAGCAAAAAAATCTCTTCCTTTTTCAAATGCTGATGCAATTCTAGTCTTTTAACAGATGCAATTATCGTAACATAATGATGCAACAAGCTAGAATTTCATACTTTTTCATGACACAACAAAAAAAACTTTTCGCATCTAATCTTTTAGTGAAAAAAAAATCGAGACAATAAGCTCTCCAAGCAAATGAAAACATGAAAATAGAAGTTCATTCAAATCAATGAAACACCGACTTCACCAAATACAAGACCAACAATGCAATCTATGCCGGAAAATAAACGTTTTGGCAAGCAAACGAAACTTTTCAAACTTGTGCAAAAAGAGGTCAAATTCGTAAAAAGGACCAAAAAAAAATGCAAAGAGTAAGGACACCTACAACCTGACTTAGTGAGTTCACAAACTGCTGAATGGATGACCAACTAGATGCCCTAGTGTCGCTGGCCACTCAATGACTCAATCAATCAAGTAGAAAGATGACAAGCCAACAAGCAAACAAAACCAAATGAAAAGTAGCTTTCTAATCAGGGAGAAAATGGTCAAAAGGGCTTACGAGGTCAAAACCACAAGAGTAGAACACACTAGCCAAGATTGGGGTCAAGCCCTAATCTTCACTTACAAGCATTGGCGCGACTGCCTAACTGACAACAAGCACTAGAGGTTGGTCGGTGTGATTGTTTCTCAGCAACTCGCGCTGGTTAGCATGACTCTCAGTGGATTAAGCGTGCTGATCAGGGTAGCTAAGGAAAAATTAAAACATTTTGAAAACAGGGACCAGATCTGCTACTATGAATTTTAGACTCAGGCCAGTAAGCAGGAAGAAATAAATAGAACCAAAGGGAAAATTTTGAACTAGAAAAGTTCTCACGAAATCATGAAATCCAAGACAAACAAAAATATTGGAATCCCTAGTGGAGTCGCCAATTTGTGGTGAACTAAAATTATAAGTGTAGACGTGAACGAATTCCTCTAGACCAATAATGGGTCTAGCCACAACAGATACATTCTATGGAAGATTTCCTTAGGTTATAATCAATTAAGAGGGCCTACCTCTTTGTCGCTTATGCTATTTGATGATTTCCTGCCTGCTCGCTCCAGCTATCTCTCGCTTCCTTCAAGCTCCTGAAACAAGTAAACAACAATAGACAACAAACATAATAATAGAAAATTGCAATTCAACCTACTTAACAAGTCAAGAAACATTAAGCCATGAATACGTAATATTATAAAACATGTATGAAATCAATCGATAGTTGCGTATATTAATATCAAAAAGAGATTGCAACCATTCGTCTTGACATTGCAGTCTTCCTCTGACAAGACCAGGTTCCCACACACTTCTACTAGCATTCCACGATGGCTTCAGACAACAATAGTTTTAAATATCTTCCCTTTAGGCTTCACTTTAAACCAAAACACACTTCTCCCTCACACAACTAGAAAGCTACAACTAGTAATAGATTTCTTGTCTACTCCAAACCAAAATAGCAACAACACTCAACCAAAAACTATGACTATAACCAGCTTGTGCTTAGGAAGAAGGAAGGTTTATATAGGGAATATGGATGGGAGATGGATCCTCTTCTCATGGGAGAAAGACTTATCCCTTGATGTATTTCCATCATTATAGGGGATAGGAACCCAAACTGTCATCCTCAACCCCATCTAGCTAAACCATTTACCAGACTTCCATTACGAAGCTTCTAGAGTTGGAAGCTTCAGCTCTAATTAAAAAAACTTTCCATAACAGGGCTGGCGTGACTGAAACATAGCTCAGTCGCTCTGGTTGGCGTGAGGAGTAGTGCTAATCTCTGCACATCGGCGCGGGGGAGAAAAAGGCCATTAGTGTTGGTCTTGTAAACTAGGAAAAAAAAAAGGTTTCAGGAAAAATGGTGCAAAATGGAAATGATCTGCTCATGAAGAGGGACACAATGGGAGTTTCTTCATGAAGGCAAAGCATGCGGGGTTCACTGTAGAGGTCCTCCAAGATCAAGGAATGGGGAGTACAGGGACAGTGACAAAATGTTGTGTAACACACTCCAATATGGTCCTTACACCATTACCAAGGTTGTGGGAGACAATTCTTTTGAGCTCAACATTACCCGATTCCTTGGCCTACACCTAGTTTCAATGTGGATTTCCTTTGACCATACTTTCCACCATTGCTAGACACATCAAATGTTAGATGATCCAAAAATAATTTATTATCATAGGTTATAAAATTGAAATAAAATAATTATTAATTTAAGAAATTAATTAATAATTATATTCTAGAATGATTAATTATTAATGGAGACAAAGAATTAAATTAACATTTGTTGTAACAAGATATGACTCTCCAAATGTGTCGTATCTTAGGCTCTATTTTAGGAGATTAGTTTAGCTAGTTGGTTTGAATAGCATTTATTGTAAATGGACACTTGTTATTTAATAAGTGATCCATAATTAGAGGTAGTTAGGACATTGAGCTTATAAATAGCTCATTGCAAGAGTGTTTGTGTTGTTTGGGTGTAAACTCTTGTAAAATCAATTATGTAATTTTTTTTTTCTGATTAATAAAATTATGTGTCTGAGGACACTTCTGCCATTATTGTGGTATGAGAGCTCCAGTAATGTTGCAGTGGATGTGAATGGAAGATTCCAGCCCTACAAGTTTGTGCAAAACTCCATTGAATTTCTCATCAATTGGTATGAAATTTGTCAAAATTTTGTTCAAAAGAGAAAAATGTTATTGATTTAAGATTTTTCAAATCTGAAAATCATTTTTTTTTTTAGGCTATTGAAAATCAATTCAAATTTGTAAGTTGAATGTAGGAGGGTGCAGAGTTATGTTTTAAATCTTTGTTGGAATTCAATTGAAAATTGTTATGTTTCAAATAGCATTGATTTAGTTTGAACAACGTGATAGAGGAATTCTCTGATGGATGGAACTTTGAATAAAGAATTCACTCAAAGCAGTTTAATTGCAATACCACCGTGGTGGCCATCCAGACTTATCAATTGCGACAGCGTGTGAAGCGAAAGCTGGAAAGTGATTTCGAACAACAAGTGAAGGCTACAAGATCTGTGCGACTAAAGAGGCTGGATAATTGTTGTGTCCAATGCTTGAACTAAGGGTATCCTAGGTAATAGTAAGAAATACAAGCTTACAAGTTTGTGTGAAATTATATACAACATTAGAAGGTTGTGAATCTCAACTGAAGTTCCGAACAGCAAGTGAAGGCTGCAAGATCTCTCTGACTAAACAGGTTTGATAATAGTTGTGTCCAATTCTTTAACTGAAGCTCGCTGGCAAAGAGGATATATATCTGACAAACTATATGCTACATAGAGGCATGTTGAGTTACTGTCTGTTCTGCGGAGGTATAGGCCTTCGCTACAGATGATTGTGGCGCCCTCTGCTACCGTGTGACTTGCAGATAAGCAGTGTGGGTTAAATGAATGAAAATTATTGTTTCATCTACATTCCAACGACAATGAGTATTCATACCTGGTGATGGAGATGGAGATGTAGCTGTTGTCAATATGACTAGGCCCTGTCTACGGTTCTCTGGCTGCAGTGGCCATGAACGTGCCATGATGTGATGTTTTTGCAAAATGTTCTGCAAATTATTTATCTGCTACAAATTTGTACGTGCACAAGGAAAGGATAAATATTGTCCCGTGGGGATGGTCTGCGTGGTTTGTATGTCTGTGACTCCAGAAAAGGTGTCGATTCATCTTAGGTTTTGTAATTTTCCATATTTGATTTGTAATTTGGAAGGTATATTTTACTTGCGTAATAAGTGATTTTTTTTGGGAGAAATAAGGTGAGCTTTTTTTAAAATCTTTGTAATAGAGTGATGAGTGAGCTTTTAAGAGTATTTTTTTAAAAAGCCTTGTAATGGAGTAATAAGGGTGATGTTTTGAAATTTTCTTTTGTTTTGGAGTAATAAGGAGTTTTATTTGTAAATTTGAGAGATAAGGTGTGTTGGGTAATTTGTTTTTAAGAAGTTTTTTTTTGGGGATCATCACATTGTAACTCAAAGTAATTTTACTTTGAGGGGGGGTAATTTCTTTTTCACCATATTTTACAAAAGCACCATTGTAAAAAGTCAAATTTTGAAAGTTTCCTTGTAAAAATTTGAGAAATTGACTAGAGTCAAGTGCAAAGCTCAGTCAATTTTCTCCTGTTTTGACGACTATTTGAGAGTCAAGGCCAAGCCCCGATAGATCGTGTTGTTTTTGCGTTGTGTGTTGTGTTGACTATCTTATCATCTCTGTTCTGATTCTTGGTGTGATGCTTCAATGCTAAAATGACTAAGTTGATTAATTTGTTTTCTGATTCCAACAAACTAGAAGGCACCAAATATTATAAAACATGGCATCGTCTCATCAAAAGCACACTCATTTACAATGAATTATGGTAGGGAATATGTGATGGAGATGTTAAGCCAAATAAACCCACAGATGCAGCTACACTAGCAAAATGGGAAATAAAAAATGCTAAAGCCTTAGCTCTTATTAAATAGTCTGTGAATGATGAAATGTATGTCCATATAGAAAATGCTATAGATGCATGGAATGCTTTGAAAAATTTTAAAGACCTCTTTGATACTCAGCTTAAATCAAAGAAAGTTGATCTACAATTAAAATTGTTGCAACAAAAATTAACTGAAGGCGGTGATGTTCTTGAATATCTCTCAAGACTTAAGAATATCAGGCAAGAAATTATTAATGCTGGTTTTCCCGCAATTGATGATAGCTTTATGATCACAATTGTAATTGCTGGGCTTCCTTCTTCCTATACGCATTTTTTAGATACTCTACAAGTAACTGGGAAATTAGAGAAACTAAAGTTTGATGAGCTTTGTGAAATGTTGAGTCAACATGATAAAACTTTTGGGAAGAAGAAGAAAGTTGGTGAAGATGTTTTTCTCATAGAGGCCAGCACTAGTAATTCATCAGCAAACTGTTCTCGAGCTAGAGGCAGAGGGAATCAGAATCAAGAAGCACATAATCGAGGACGAAGCCAAAACAGAGGAAACAATTTTAACAGAGGAGGAAGAAATAATTTTCAAGGTAGAGGAAACAACCAAGGAAGAGGCAATTTTCAAGAACAAGGATATAATAATCAAGGTAGAGGGCGATCTCAAAATAGAAGTCAAAGCAGAGGCAGAGGACAATCTTCAGGAAGAGGAAGAGACTTAAGTCAAATTGTGTGTCAAAG
>APFE030087489.1:86006-106281 GCA_000404065.3 Pinus taeda
GATGCGTACACGTAGGCAAGGTAGAGAGAACCTGCGTACCCAGAGATAAACATGATTTTAAATGACTTTCTCTCTTTCTTGAAGTTTGACATGGAGAGCGGAGGTATAAGGCTTGACAAGGAGGATAGTATGACTATTGATGGAGCCATACTAACTGCAGATAGTCATGGTGACAAATTTTAGTGTAACAGTGTCTCTCGAGCCCGAAAAGGTAGAAAACTATACTTGAGAGAACTGCTTGACCATTTTAGTCAAGGAGTACCTTTATCCTTTCCCAAAAAAGGGGTAAACACATACTGGGTAAATGACATTTCATAGCCTTTAACAAGTTCAAAATGAGAAGATCTCAGCAACTGTTTCGTGTTTAAAGAGTCAGAAAAGAGCTTGAAAGTAGAACCCCCATTTTTATTCTCTTTAACGAGTCAAAAAGGGAAAAATACTCTATTATCTTTTCATTTTTTACGATTCATAAAAGAGCTTAAAGGTGACTCGTCCTGGAGGAATGAGTGGTATAAAGGGTAGCAACTGGTTCTGGCAATGGTGGAACTACTCAAAACATGTAATGGTCAAGAGGCTAGCTAATAAAACCACTCATCATTGTGGTCCTTCAAGAAAGGAAAAAAAACCAAGTGAAGGCATATGATTAGCCAAAGAGATGGTGGTGATGGAATGAAACAACCAAGGCTCATCTAGTAGAAATTAGCTGATAAAAATGGCAATCACGAGATGTAAATTGGGCATGGGTTCATTTTTACACAAGCTTGAACCATGGAGAACTCTTCTTGGATTCAGTTTCATGTTTACACAAGCTTGAAATGAAAAACTATGCTTGCTATAAGTTTGCATGCCCCCAGCGTAATGACTCAATTGAGGTACATGCCCCCCAAGCTTCATTTTAGTCAACTAGGTGGATGGAATGAAGGTTCACTTTTGAAATCTTGGAAAGACTCAACTGGTATTTTACGAGATCTTAATCAAAGACTCAATTTGGAAAAAGGGAGTTGCTTCATTTTTTAATGGGGTTGACACCGTAAAAGAACTATACTTGAGACCCTTGTTTCATTTTTTAACGAGCTTGACACAAGACAAAGAACTATGCTCACACCCTTTGTTTCATTTTTTAACGAGGTTGACACAAGACCAGGAACTATCCTCATGACCCCTGTTTAATTTTTTAGCGAGCTTAACACAAGACAAGGAACTATGCTCACACCCTTTGCTTCATTTTTTAAAGAGGTTAACACAAGACCAGGAACTATCCTCATGACCCTTGTTACATTTTTTAATGAGCTTGACACAAGACAAGGAACTATGCTCACTCATTTATTCATGAACCATACGAGAACATGGCTCCCAAGAGGTCTTCACTAGATGGAAGAACCACGCTCTGGGAGGAATACATGTCATTTGGTACCAAAGATAGATCGAGTGTCAATGCCCCCACTACATAACATACAATACCATCTATGTGATAATCAGCAGATGCGGAGATGGAACGGGTAGCCACATAATTGACTTGTGGCGGGGAAGGTACTACTTGCAAACAAGAGCCGATAGGGGATGATGGTTGTAAAGGAGGCGCCTGGTGACCAATGAATGACAGTTGATCAATAGTGACAATTATCCCTTCGTGCGAAAAACAAACCACACTGAAAAGTGAAGAAACAAGAGCTTCCATGACATAAACATAGTCGCGTCCAAGGAGAAAATTCAAATCTAATGGACCTGGGACTACCATCACATCTATATAGATGGTCTTTCCTCCCAAAGTAATAGGGAAATTCAAAAGGACCCCTAAGGGTTGACTGGTTCCTCCATTGAAATTTGTTGGCTTGAGGGGGCCTCACCCAGGTTCAGCGTTATTTAGCCAAACAAATCCCTACACTACTTGCCCTTTCAGCATCAGCCCGTGGAGCGCGGACCAAATTCTCACCCAAAGCAGTATGGGGGAATGTTGGAACCAAGTTTCCGCACCCTTGAGATGGTTGTGATGTCATTTGATCTCTTCTATCCCTGCCTTCGCGTAGGTGATCTCGCTCTAGGGCTTGTGAGACAAACCCTCTATTCTGGCCTTCAATACCTTCATGAAAGTATACAGTCGACCTTCGCGTAGCCAGAACCTATGGCTTGGGTACTTTCACATTGCTATGGTAGCGTGCTATGCAGATTCCTCAATTATCCTAAGTGATTTGCTTATCTTGTCAAATACTTAAATTTATCATCGTGTAAGAAAATATTCGTGACTGCATTCAATTATTCAATGTAATTGCATTCATTCACGCACCGTATAAACATAATAAAGGAAATTCATACACAAAATATCCAAACCCATCAACAAAACAAATACACAGAAATTGTAGAATAAATATTTTTATTAATATCTTCCAAGTATTACAGAGTCCGCGCACTCAGCTGTGGTCTTCTACCCTAGGCCTCTGTGCACTCAGCTGTAGAGCCTCTACCTACGCTACAACCCAAGACTTAGACTTCTTGCTCTAAATCTATGACTCTCTCACATGTCTAATGCTACTAACTACTTAGAGTTTAGCTCTCTTTATACTATCCCATGGTCTGCGGACCATGGGTAGATCCTTACAGGTGACTTTAGTTTACAACAATAAGGGCGGATTACCCTTTGTGACACATAATATCTTCGCACTCTGTGACCACAAAATTCAGAGTTTTTACAATAATATTACAAAAAATTGACTTAAACATGGGCTTTAGCCCCAAAAATGCTCTTGGGGGATCCCACTCCCAACAGGCCCCCAACACAAACATCGTGGCTTGTCCTTGAGTCACTCGATAGGCGTGGAGATCTTTTGATGAATGTTGGGAGTGGAGCCTGATTATCTTCTGTATTCAAAGGTATCACCCCATTGAACCCCAGTTCGTAATGGGGTGGCAATGCCACCCGTAAAATATTCGTTGTAGGGGGTGTCTAGGGGGGGCGGTTGCAACCTTTGGGAGCCACCCCCCCCCCCCCCTTGGCTAGGGATTGGGGGCAGCGCCCTTGAAGCTAAAAATAGATGTATAATTTCCTTGTAAAATGTTGTAATTTCGTAGTTAATCTGGGCCATTCATTAGGCGAAGATCTGATGGTAGAAGTTATGTTTAATTTAGGGTTTTTTCCCTAGAAGGTAACCCCTCACTATATAGGGAATTGTATTGCGTCTATGTAGATCAGTATTCTGAGTGAAGAAGAGAGAGGAGATTGATAGCGAAGAGGGAATTATAGCAGATCTATTGTAGGTTGTATCTCTTCAGTTTGTTGGATAATATAAAAGGGATGACTGGATGTTTCTCTATGGATGTAGCCCAAACTGGGTGAACCACGTATATCTGTGTCTCTCTTGTTTTATGCATTTTATGTCTTTATATTTATGCAATATTTTATGTGTTCCATTTCTCTATAATATATAATTTTCTAAAAGCGAAGCCCGTCCAGCTTGACCCTGATGACCGCAACTTTGGTTGTGCACTAAGCTGCTACCTACTTCACAACTTCGACTATCTTTTCAGTTAATTCCCCTGCACTGTCAGCCGGAAGTTGTTGTTGCATCGCTTGTAGAGTCGCAAGCTTGCCTTCAATGTTTCTTTTAACCGCATAAGCTTCCTCCAGCTAGGGCTTGAGTCATGCCTTCAACACTGCTTCCTTGTGTAGCACTGCGTCCACCTGTTCCTTCAACTGCTTGGCTTCTTACAGCTTGGATAACCTCTGTGTCAGTGTGATGGTTCGCATTGTACCCTTAACTTTGTCATAGCACTGTTGGAGTTCACGTGCTTCCGTCTCGAGCCTTTGGATGTTTGGGTCCTCCTGCAACCCGTTCAGGACCTCAAACGATTGTTCAAACAACTGGGTGCAGTCTGCTACTGCACTCTCCACTGCCACGACTGCTTCTATGACAGTAGCCACCCGTTGTTCCTTAAACTGTGGTGGTGTCGAAGGCTGAGCCCTTAACTGGAGCTCTATAATATGCAAGTTCAACTCCAACTAAACCCGTGTCATCTCCATTCATGTGTCACACACCCCTATGGCCAATTTACAGATGCGGATCTCGACTGGATCCTCCTCAGGAATGGATAATTCCAGGACCATTCTACAGGCCTCCTGTACGACCTGTATGATCTTCTTACTCTAACTAATCACCTCATCCTCAGCAGTGATGGCAGCATCCCACTGTAAGGCCATCTGCTCATTGTTTATTCTCTTCTCGTTGATCACCTGGGGGGCGCAGTGCTCGCGGGCCCTCTACTCTGCAATTACTCCATCCTAAAAGGAGTGGAGTGCTTCACATGGGAGTGCTGCCAGGTTCAATCCTACGCCCTTCAAGGCACTGATAGTGGGCTTGTCAGCCTCATTTTCTATTGTCAGTGCTCCATCCAGCAACACTAGTGCACTCGCAGCCTTCATGTGTAGCATATCGGTAGCCTCAGTCATGCTGATAGCCAAGCTGGTAGATGCCGTACCAACTTGTGATGCGCGAACCTGCAAATTCTGCAGTCCAGTCTGGATGGCCCCTAGGATGATCTACTACTGCTTTTCAAATTGCTGCAAGGCCTCCATGGTGAAATCTCTAACTATGTCACTGATGTCATATAAATCTCCCTCTGTTACCGTGATGGGGTCTAGCGAGGTCTTAGTCGCCTTGGACTTCTTTCTAGACCCTCCCTTTTTTGGCTCTCTTACGCGCTTAATACGGCTGCACATCTCTTGAGGGTCCACGTCGTGCTGCTCTGTGTCCTCTTCTTTAGTTGCAACTGAAGGCAACCGCGCACCTTTGTCAGAGCCCCGCTTTGTGCCTCCATTTTGTTTTCCTGCCTCCTTTCCTATCTACTCTACGTTGGCCTTCTTAGCGGCCTCCTTCTTCCTCTTCTCGACCAGCTGTGCCATCTTCAGCTTTGCCTCGTCCTTCTTCTTTTGTGTGGTAGACTTTCTTCCACCCACCGCTAAGTCTGTGGAGGTGCACCACTCTGCTGGCCATTTATCCAACACCACATCGATGGCATCATCCATGGCTAGGTATGGAAAATCGTACCACTTTTGCGCATGGTCCTTCCATGCACTGATTGAGATCCGATGGAAATCAGCTTTGAATTCAGCATAGCTCTATAGGTTAGCATATACCATGGGCGACAATCGTGGCTTGCAATTGATAGCCATCCTGATATTCATTTCCAGCATGATCTAGAAGATTTTGTTTCCTGAACGCGCTTCACATCCTTGGTCGTCCACAGCGAAGCATACTTCGCTACTTCAGGAAGGTTCGGCGCGACCGAGGGGAATTGGCTTTCTTCTGGTAGGTCCCATGCTACAAGCACAATCGATAACAAGAGCCACGCATAGTGGAACGTCTTACTTTGCTCCTGAGCTTCGCGGCATTTGGCCAGGAATTCACCGCGAAGGTTGTTTGACCAGTTAAACTGGACTGCTTCCGCGCACTGTTGTGTGAGTGCGATGATAGGCGCCAACACCTTGTCGGAATGACACTTCTGCGTCACCTTTCCTGCAAGGACCTACGTTGCCACTTTCACAGCAGAGTCACTGATGCTAGAGATTGCGTACCCGCATGACTTCTTCACCAATTTGAACTTCTCTTTCATTGATTCTGCAAGCACCATCTCGCCACCCTTACCACCAAATATCATAGCTAGATTTTCGCCTGTATACAACAAGCATGTGATATGGTGAATCAACAAATCGATGATGGGTATCAGCTCCTCCAGCCATAGACACCCATCATGCACCAAGCATAGAAGTTCCTTGATGACTAAAACTGTCACAGGGGTGCGGTTATACTGTGGCACCCAGAGCAGGTTGAGTAATCCTGCCTTATCTACTCCATTGAGCCACTTCCGCGGCTCTAGTGCAGTCGTCCATATCTTTTTGTCTATGATGTGGCACATCAACTGTTCAGTCGCCAAGTGCGGGAACTTTTCATGGTCCACCAAGTTCCAGTCTTCAAGCTTCAAAATTGGCACCCATACCAAACGCGGACCGTCAAAAGTGATCTCATCTAGTAGAAATAGGGTTTGCAGGGGAGTCTTGCTTTCATCAATGTCCTTTAGGACCTTAGACTTAGGCTTGTGCGGAGGGACATACTCCGAAAACCGTGTAAGAGGGTCCGCACCCTGGGCTTCAACCTCCTCTATTTCCACTCCCACATCTTCATCGTCCATGGGGATGTCTTTGATATCCTCCTCTTCTGCCTCTAGGTTTATAGCCTTTCCTTTCTCCTGGGTAGTGGGATTTGTTTGGTTTCATATCGGCAACGCGTGCACTGGGATGGCAGGCTGCTTGCCCTTCTTATCTTTCATAGTCCCCTTGGTTGGGGATGGCTTTGGTCTTAGCATTCTCGGGGATTTAGGGACCTCCGCCAGTACTTCAGCTACTTCTGGGACAACTTCTTCGGCCTATTTCTGCATCTCTAGTGCCATCTCTTCTACTACTTGTTGTGTAGTGATAACTTCTAGGGGTGATGACATAACACTCTCTATCAGTACTCGTGACATCTCAGGAAAGTTCACAAATGCAGGAGTCTATTTGAGAGCTTCGAAAAACTCTGGGTCCATAGGCGTCTGAGAGCTCAACAGTTAAATACTTAAAATTCCAAGTGATTCTTTCTGGGCAGCCCCTTGTAATTTATAGGCCCATTTTAATTCAAATACAACCGTTCCCCCTTATATCAATTCATTAATGTCGAATTGGCGGCATATTTTCAAGGATCTAAGCCATAAATTTCGTCTTAAATGGGGGTCGCTCGCTCCATTTGGCCTCACTTCTGTCGTCTTTTCATGAACAGTGACTTTAACGGTCACTTTCTAGTCGACCTGTGCAATTTATCCCTGGGTAGCGTAGCTCCCTCCGCATTTTCGTGGACCCAAGGACACATCCTTGCTTCGCACCATCTTCCAATCACGCAGCTCCCCAACTTGGGCAGTGTATTTTATAGTCCCGCACCTCCTTTTAGCTACCTGGAGCGCTAAGACTGTGCTAATTTCATTTAGTCAGATGGCTGGACTGCTGGTGTATGGCTTCAAGCCACTTCCATTCACCTTTCATGGGAAGGGTTCTCCATTTAACTTGACCAAATGTATCGCTCCTTCATCAATAATCTCCTTAATAACATAAGTCCCTAACCAGTGCATCCTGAATTTTCCAGGGAATTTATCAAACTTGCTATCATACAACAAAACCTGATCATTTACCTTAAATGTGCACTGCTTGATGTGTCGATCATGCCATGCCTTTTCAAGCTATGTTTGGACCTATTGGTGAAACCCAGCCAAAAATATTTCTTCTTCGAGCTCATCCAGCTATGCCATCCTCTCTTCCAGGGCTCTGTAATCCATCATACCTGTGAGCGCTGTTATGCACAGACTAGGCATGATTTATTCCATAAACATTATGACTTCCACACCATATACAAGCCTAAAAGGTGTTTGTCCCGTCAACTTCTTGCATGTCGTTCGGTAAGCCCACAATACTCCAGGTATGCGTAGGTCCCAATCACTTCGCTAAGCATTGCAAACCTTGGTCAGCACATTTTCAAGAACTTTGTTGAACACCTCCATTGTCCCATTAGCATGTGGGTGATAAGGTGTCCTCTTCTGGTGATATACCTGAAATTCCTCCATTAGTGTGTTGATTGTCTCATTCAGGAAGTGCATACCACAATCACTCATCAACATCCTTATAAATCCAAATCGCGTTAGTTCATGCTCAAATAGGAACATCACAGCCGTTGCGCCCATGCAATCCTTCATCTGCTGTGCTTCTACCCAATGAGTTAAATACTCCATCGTAGTGATAATGTACCTTGCTCCTGTCTTCCCTTGTGCCTGAATGGGTCCTACAAAATCTATTGCCCACTTCTCGAAGGGTTGCAACGTCATTTGTGAATTCAAAGGTATTTCATCCCTAAGTGATGGCTTGCCCGTTCTTAGACATACATCACACACCTTGTAATATGCTTTTGAATCCTGATGAAGGGTTGGCCACCACAACCCGGCATGTAGAATATTCTACGCAGTTTCTCTCCTTGTATAATTTCCTCCCACGACGCCCCCATGAGCTTCCATGAGGATGCTGCTTCATTCGATCTCAGGTACATATTATCGCAATATCTCATCAGTCCCCATCTTGTATAGATTCCCAACAATGACAGACAAATCTACCACGTGCAACACTAGTTCCTTCTTTTGTTGGACAGAGTATCCCTTTGGTGCAGTTCCTGTTGTTAGGAAGTGTATTATATTCTAAAAACGACGATCTATGAAACACACTGCAAATAGTTGCGATTCAGGAAATCCTTCTTCCAAGTTAGTAGGTTCCTCCCCAGTTTTCATGCACGACAGATGGTCTGGTCCCACATTCAATTGTCTAAGCTTCACAACAACTTCAAAATCGTACTCTTGGAACAATAAGTCATCTGTAGATTCACCCCCCCCCAACACAGGCTTATTGACCAAGTAGTTGTAGAAAATATGTGATAGGTTAACTCGATAATGCAATATAAATCAAAGCAGAATACTATAACCTATTTTTGCTATCAATTTGCGGAAGCTTAAAGATCGAGCTAAAAAATATAACCAGAAGAAGAGGAATCAATGGCACAATACACATGAAAATACTTTGGGGAAAGTCACAGATAAAACCCCACAATATTGTATTATCATACATGGTGTAAATACATAGGAATTATACAAAGCCTTAGCTCTCACAGCTAGCCAGCTCTTAGTATATCCTCAAAGATTCTCACAGGCATTCTTGGCTTCTCTCCAACCTTCCTCTCTACCCTCCAAGCTCCTATTTCCTTGCGTTATTCACTATGGATGATTAGCCTATTACCAAGTGAAAAAATAAGCCTTCAAAACTGTTCAATCCTCAAGGATGAATCCTTGACTTCATGCATGAGTTTTCTCCATGAGAAAACACATGCAACTCATAGTACATTGTCCTTGAACATTAATATCAATTGGATCTTTCTTAGAATAGACATGCATGAGCTTCTAATGAGGGAATCTTTAGTTAAATGGAGTAGCACTAGTTGAGTGCATTAATGCATCAACTGACTGTTAACTCACTATTAGTTCCTCAAACAGTTTGGAACTAATTTAACTGGACTTAACTCAGTAAACTGAGTTAAATAATTACAACTCAAATATAACTCAATCTTATCTCCTTAATTTAAGGATAACTCCTGCATGACTTCAGAAAGACTTCTAACTTGAATTTCTCCAACTAATTAATTTAAAATAAATTAATTAATTATTTCCAAGTAGTTGTTAAGACTAAATTCGATTTTAATTCACAATTTAATTCAAGGAAAAATTAAATTGGAATATTCTTGTTGCCATATTTCAACACTCCATCTCAACAAGAAAGGGATTATCTGCCACCCCGATCCTGTCTCTATGGAACTTGAATTTACACTTTGATAATACCTTTGTCAAAATGTCAACATCTTGCTCCTCTGTCGAAATATACTACAACAACATGATCCTCCTCACTTCACAGTCTCTGAGATGATGATACCGGATGTTGATGTGCTTGGACCCATCACGAAATACTGGATTCTCAAAGAGTTTGATACAACTCTAATTATCACAATAGATCACAATTGGATCCATCCTCTGATCAAACAAACCAACTAGTGTTTTCTACATCCAGATGGCCTCACATGCTGCCTGAATTGCAGCCATGTATTCTACCTCTTCCGATCTAAGTGCAACCACCCTCTGTTTACTGTTGTACCAAGAAACTACCGATGACCCAAGGTTGAAAATCCCTCCTGATGTGCTCTTCTGATCTGATGGACTCCATGCCCAATCTGCATCAGTGAATCCTTATAGCTTCACTCCCTCTGTCTATCTGTACCATAATCCATAATGAGATGTGCCTCTGAGGTATCTAAATACATGCTTTTTCGCCTTCCAAAACATCTTGGTAGGTTGAACCATCACTTGACTCAGCTGGTTCACCACATAGCACAAAACTGGTTGTGTGTTCATTAAGTACATCAATGAACCCATACGCTGCCTATACACAGTAGCCTCTACCACTTCTCTTGAAGTAGCAACCTCCTTCCTCCAGTTACTTGCTAGAGGAGTCTGCATCGGCTTGCACTTCTCCAAGTGGAATCTCCTAAGTATCTCGTTGGCATGCTTTCCCTGAGACACAAACAACTCCCCATCCTTCTGCCACATTTCCATGCCAAAGAGGTAATGCATGAGACCCATGTCTTTCATCTCGAATTCTCTTGCAAGGTCCTCCTTGCAATACACAATCAACTGATCATCATGAGTCAATATGAGATCATCAACATAAAGTACGATGATCAACAACTTACCTTGCACCATGATGTCGTACAGGTTCGCATCCGCTTCACTCTTTGTGAAGCCCAATTCAGTGAAGTAGTTTTCTATCCTGATGTACCAAGCATGAGGTGCTTGCTTCAGCCCATACAATGCTCTCTTGAGTTGGCACACATGTGACTCACGATCGAAGGTCTCAAAACCTTCCGGCTACTCTATGTACACCTCTTCCTCAATCTGGCCATTGAGGAATGAAGTCTTCACATCCATCTAATGGATCTTCCAACCCATCTATGTTGATAGTGTCAACATAGATTTGATAGATGAGTACCTTGCGATAGGAGAGAGTCTCATCATAGTCAATCCCCTCGACCTGTGAAAATCCACAGGCAACAAATTTTTCCTTATGCTTCTCCACACTACCATCAGCAACTTTCTTTACCTTGTAAAGCCAATGTGAAATCACAAATGACTTATTCTCTGGTCTCGGAACCACGTCCCAAACACTGTTATGAACTATGGAGTCATACTCCTCCACCATAGCATCAACCCAAATCGGCTGCTACACTGCTTCCTCAAAGGAATATGGCTCAATCTCAACACATTCCCCAACAAGGGCCATGTATCCATTGTACCTCTCATGTGACCTCCTCTATCTGCGCTGAGAAGATGGTGCTCCCACATTCTCCCTCGCATCCTCCAACAATCTATCAGCTTCTCTTGTGCGCTTTCGTCCATCTCTATAAGACTCTGCTTGAGTGGATGTCGCCACTCCTAGAACCTCTTCATGTGGCTGGTCCACATTAGTCTAAGGCTCCTCCTCCTTAGGAACCAGCAGTTCCTCCACAGCCTGTAGTTGGATCTCCCTCTCAAGGGAAACTCGCATGGCCTTCTACTCATCAACTTGAGATCTCTACGAACCACTGTCCTCCGACTAGTAGGTAAGTACACCTGATAGTTGTGAGGTGTATCAGTGTACACCACAAATATCCCCAACTCTACTGTTAACTCAAGCTTCTTCCATGCATCCTTTATCACATGGCAATATACCGATGAGCTAAAGATCCTGAAGTGACCCACATCTGGTCTCTTACCCTAGAAAGCTTCCTCTGGTGTCTTCATCCCAATTATGCGGGATTCTATTCTGGAAATAGACCATTGTGTTGCATGCCTCAGTCCACAAGTGAAGTGGTAGGCCTTGGTCATGCAGCATTGCCCATGCTACCCCTACAATAGTTCTGTTCTTCCTCTTGGCCACCCCATTCTGTTATGGATTATGAGGTCCTGTCAACTCTCGTTTAATTCCTTCCGTTGCACAAAAGTCCTTAAACTCTTGAGATGCATATTCTCCACTGTTGTCACTTCTCAAGGCCTTGATCTTTTTCTTGACTCTTTCTCAACCAAAGCTTTGAACTCACAAAACTTGGTGAAACTTTGGTCCTTCTTCTACATGAAATAAATCCAACATTTACGAGAATATTCATCAATGACATTCACATAATACCTATGCTTCGTTGTGGATGTCGTTGAGAATGGTCCACACAAATTAGTATGAACTCACTCTAAGATAGCCTCTGCTTGATTGTCTTGATCATCAAAGGAAGACTTGGTGTACTTTCCCAAGGTACAACCTTTGCATGTGTCAACTTGCTCAAGTTTACCTTTGGGAAGTCCTGTAGATATCTGCTGCATTATCTTCAAAGCCCCATGATGCAAATGGCTCAACCGCCTATGCAACAACTCACCAATGTCTTAGCTTTGCACCAATTCTACTTTCGTACTCAATGTAGCACAATCATCTACCTCTAGTTTATAGAGATTCTTCACTCGAAACCCTATCCTTTTGGTCTGACTAGTGGCTATGTGTCTTAGGAATGTCTTTCCTTTACTGAAGACAACATAGTAGCCTTTGTCCTCCAACATCACGACTGATACCAAGTTCTTCTTCAGTCCAGGCACATACATCACATCTGTAAAGGTGAGAGGAGCTCCATTCTCCCTCTAAAAAGCAACCGATCCCACTCCTGAAACACTATACCTTCTATCGTCACCCATATCTGTGCACATCTTGAGGTCTTTCTCCTCCAAGACACTGAATAAATTTTTATCATCGGTCATTTGGAATGAAGCTCTACTGTCAAGATACCAAACACAACCCATCATTGATGACACCATGCATGCGATGAGGGTAAATTCCATTTCGAACTGAGAGGCTAATGCCTCACCTTCCGATCCTTCCAAGGATCCCTTCTTGGACTTCTTCAATAGGAAGTTAGTCATATAATGTCCCATCTTGTGACAATTAAAGTATATTACTTTAGACATGTCACCCTTCTTCCCTCCATGAGAAGAATTTGATTTGAAATGGGAAGCCTTCCCCTTCCCTTTTCTTGCCTTACTTGCTAAGGCCAGATTTTCTTCATCATCATTCTTGGATGAAGAACCATCTCGTGTGCTCCTTCTGATCTCCTCCTACATAAGATCTAACCACAGTCATTCCCAATCTGGCAATTTCTCCCTTCCATTCACAGAGTCCTGGTAGCTATTCCAACTCTTTGGAAGGCCAAGGAGAGAGAGGCTCACCATATCATCATCGACAGTAGTTATTCCCACACTGCAAAGCTCATCTCTGTAGGTGGTGAGATTTTTCATATATGTGGAAATAGTATCACCCTTCTCCATCTTGATTCTTGAAAGCTTATCCTTGAGCGCCAATTTCCTCTGGTCGTTATTGTTCTGGTAGAGGTCCTTCGATGTCTTCCACATTGAAAATGGAATATCCTTCCCATGGATACTCGAGACAATATGGCCTCGAACTCCCTCAAGGATGATCCATCTCACCTTCGCCACACACTTCTTCCACTCAGCCAACTCTTGTGCATTAGTTGAAGATGGCTTTGGGATTTCTTGATCAATGAATTCCTTCAAGCCATTGTCTTCTAATACAGCCTCCATTCTCTCTTTCCATGCTATGTAATTTGAGCTACCTTCCAAGGCATACTCGAGTCTCAAGCCATAGAACGCCATTGGCCAACCTTGAAGTATGATATGAATTTGATTTGCACCTGCAACCCCGAACTTCAAACTTCGAATTCTCTTCTCATTATATTGTTCACGGCTCCGATACCATGTACAAAATATGTGATAGGTTAACCCGATAATGCAATATAAATCAAAGCAGAATACTATAAACTATTTCTGCTATCAATTTGTGGAAGCTTAAAGATCGAGCTAAACAATATAACCAGAAGAAGATGAATCAACGGCACAATACACATGAAAATACTTTGGGGAAAGTCACAGATAAAACCCCAGACTATTGTATTATCATACATGGTGGAAATACATAGGAATTATACAAAGCCTTGGCTCTCACAACTAGCCATCTCTCAGTACAATCCTCACATATGCTCACAGGAAATCGTGGCTTCTCTCCGTCCTTCCTCTCTACCCTCCAAGCTCATATTTCCTTGTGTTGTTCCTTGTGGATGATTAGCCTATTACCGAGTGGAAAAACAAACCTTCAAAATTGTGCAATCCTCAAGGATGAATCCTTGACTGCATGCATGAGTTTTATCCATGATAAAACACATGCAACTCATAGTACACTGTCCTTGAACATTAATCTCAACTGGGTCTTTCTCAGAATAGACATGCATGAGTTTCTGATGAGGGAATCTTCAGTTAACTAGAGTAGCACTAGTTGAGTGCATTAATGCATCAACTGGCTGTTAACTCACTATTAGTTCCTCAAACAGTTTGGAACTAATTTAACTAAACTTGACCTAGTAAATTGAGTTAACTAATTACAACTCAAATATAACTCAATTTTATCTCCTTAATTTAAGGGATAACTCTTGCATGACTTTAGAAGACTTCTAACTTGAATTCTTCAATTATTAATTTAAAATAAATTAATTAATTATTTCCAAGTAGTTGTTAAGACTAAATTCGATTTTAATTCACAATTTAATTAAAGGAAAAATTAAATTGGAATATTCTTGGTTCCATATTTCAACAGTACTTCAATGTGGAGTGATCCGTATACATCTTAAAATGGCCTCCTAGAAAGTAGTGTCGGTACTTCTGGAGCGCATACACCATAGCTAGCCCCTCACATTCAGTGGTAGAATAGTTCTTCTCTGCTTTGGATAATCTGTGGCTTACGAATGCGATGGGATGGTCCAAGCCTTCTCCACCATCCTTTGTTAGTACTACCCCCAGCGCTATACATGATGCATCGACATGTACATGAAACTCTTTCTTCCTGTTCGGGAAGACCAAAATATGCGCGGTAACCATCTTTTCTTTTAATATATCCAATATTTTCTTACATTCATTGTTCCAGCAGAACGTGACATCCTTCTTCAACAATTTTTTCATCAGCGTGTTGATCTAGCCATAGATTTTGATCAACTTTATGTAATATCCTGTATGTCCCAGAGTAGCACACAGCTATTTCACATTCCTCAGCAGTTCCAAGTTCAGTATCACCATGATCTTCACGGGGTCTACCATCATACCTTGTCTACAAACCACATGGCCCAATAGGTTCCCAAAAGGAACACAAAACATACACTTCTTGAGATTGAGTGTGATCTGGCATCTTCGAGAAGTATCCAACATCATGGGAAAGCTTGCTACATGTCACTTAACCAGCCCAAATAAATTCCAGTCATCAAAATATACCTTCAGAAACTTATGAATAAATTCCTTGAATGCCGCAACAACCACGCACGAAAATATTGCAAGTGCATTCTTCAATCCAAATGGCATTACAGTGTATTGAAAACAACCCCACTCAATCACGAAGGTTGTCTTGCTCCTATCCTCCAGCGCGATTTTGATTTGGTGGTACCCAGAGAACCCATCATTGAAGGAATATGCTTCCTGTCCAACTACATTGTCCAACATTTCATTCGTGAATAGAGTCAGGAAAGGATCATGCACACAAGAATCATTTAGTTTTTTGAGATCCACGCAGATCCTTATCTCATCCTTCTGCTTCTTCTCTTCCACCATCATTGGGCTTACCCAATCAGATTCTTCCACAGGCTCAATGATGTCTGCGGCTAGTATCTTGTCTAGCTCTAAGCGGACCTTCTCCTTGTATTTCGGATTGAGGCAGTAAAACCTCTGTTTAACTGGCTTCGTATCAGGCTTTAACGTGATCTTCATCACTCGTAGGTCTCTGACTATTCCTTTCAGCTCCGTAAACTTGGTAGGGAATAATTCCTGGTATTCGCGGAGTAATTCAGCAACCTTATCCACCATCGCATCATCCCAGTAGTCTCCAATCTTCACAAATTTGGGTTCTGCCTCTGTACCAATGTTCACTTGTTTTATTTTCACCGGTGCGGTTATATCAGGGTTCTCAATTTGTGGTCCTTGAACCTCACAGTGGTATTCTATTTCTGGAATGTTAATCTTTCGTTGATCCTCATCCTCATCTTCAACAATTACATTATAACATTTGAGCACGTGACTCAGCTAAGTAGCGCATTCAGGCTAACTTAGGTCTAAAGGATCCTGCGGTATCCTAAATATGGCTGCTTTCACCTCTTGTAGCGCTTCATCAATACTGTTAAACACGTCTTCAAAACTGAATGTCATCATGAATCCTTCACCCAAGATATCCCATTCACCTGCCCCATGGCAGAGCTCTATTTCTATATATCAATTCATTGGGATAACATCCAGGGTATGATAGAACAGGTTCACCCACTCAGGTTGGGGCTTTTATCCATAAGCCTATGTCCATTTGGCCAGATGTGCATGCAGATCATTCTAGCCATCATACTTGTCTGTCAGTCGCATCTTAGGCTTCCCAAATCGTGTTCTCATCATCTTCCTACATTCATGCCAATAATTAAAGCTTCCCTTGTGAATACCCCACCATCTTGGGGGTGTAGTGTGCAGCGCCCAATCCAAGGCCTAGAAGCGCTGCTTTTCTGGTACCTCCCTTTCAAATGCATCCAAAAGGATATATAACTCATTTAAACCATCATAAATAGGCATATTTCTTACCTCTAACGACACACAGTGCAGCGACCGAGTCATCATGTTGCAATTCAGTGTAGTTACTTCATGTAACCAATTCTTCCAGTGTTCTATTTCTTCGATGGAATCCAAAGTGCTTGAACTCTCGTGATCCCATGTAATCCATACATCCACGGTGGGATTCACCCAATCTTGGTCTCACGCTGTTATTTTATAGATACAGTCCAAGTCGTCGTCACTCTCATAATCATGGACATGTTCAGTATAGCGCGATCCTTCAGCAAGATCGAGGGGTATTATTACGCACAGTGACTTCTTCTCAAAGATCATCTTTCGTTTCTTCAAATTGATTACCCCGTTCATATCAGTAGCCCAGTCAATTCCCAAGAGTGCATGGTGGGTATTGTTTTCATCCACTATCTCTATTACTTCAAAATCAGCTAGCATGCTCGCTCCCTCAATATCCAAGGTCACCCCCTGCAGTTGCCCCATGGGGATGATTTTCTGCTGATTCGCCATCCTTAGCTGAATCAGAGACCATTACAGTGCAAGTCTCCCCATTCACTCCCAACTCTGCTTTGGCAAGACATTCGCATCTGACCCCAGGTCCAAAATGACCTAATCCATTTCATACTCTCCTATTTGTGTAGTCAGTCTCATCTCCCATCCCATCCTTATTTTATGCTTGCCAATCTTTCGTAATATACCCGCTCACCTGGCAGGATCCCAGTGCATCTATTGATGAGTTCTTGTAACCCTTTCATAGCCTTACTATCATGTAGTAACTTCATACAAGTTTCCAAGAAAGTTGTGAGCATAGAGGGGTCCATCTCTCGCTTAGGCTTATCCTTGCTTCCTGAGGTGGAGGCCTCAGCGAAGCTCTTCTTAGCTTCCATGAAGGTTTCACGAGCGCGCTCCAAATCAAACTCATTCTCTTTTGTCAGGGCTTTGTGAACCCATGTACTATCTTCTGGCTGTTTCCCCTTGTCATCTCCTGTCGTGATTCCACTTCTGATAATTATATTTACGTTTGGATCTTCCTCACGTGGCTCAAACCTCATCATCTGCAGGTTCTAATTCAGTGGAGGTGGTAGCAACCCTTTGTCACCTATCCTAGCTATCAACGTAGGACAATCTTCTGTTTCATGATCAAACAACGTGCAATACTTTCACGACGGACATGTTGGATTAGTGAAATCGCATGCATAGTGTCCTGGTCCTCCGCAGTTGTAGAAAATCAGTTGTCCTCGACCATGGGTAGATCTCTTACAGCCACCTTTACTTTAAAAAACTAAGGGCAGACTACCCTTTGTGACACATAATATCTTCACACTCCGCGATCACAAAATGCAGAGTCTTTACAATAATATTACAAAAACTTGACTTAAACATGGGCTTTTAGCCCCAAAACTTCCCTTGGAGGATCTTGCTCCCAACAAAAGCCAACAGATTCTCAGTGACAGGCACAAGTTGTGGGGAACCTAAAGCTTTCCAAGTAGCTGAAGAAATGATGCTAACAGACATGCCTTCATCTAATATAGTGCCATGTACTACCATATTATAGGCTTGTACTGTTACCTAGAAAGGCACATAAGATGGAAGGAGGAAAGAAGTCAATGGACTCCAATCGAAAGAGAGGACATAACTACTTGGTGGGGGTATGATATGATTTGCCCCATTCTCTGCGGGAATAGGATAAGGACTCTCCTAAAAAGCTGGGACAGGAGGGTCACTCTTCGATTCATGAGAATCTCAGCATACGAGAAGAACATGAGTAGTATGATCATTAATATCTTCAGGGAACAAAGTGAAAAAATAAAGGTGGAGCCAAGTCGACACTCTTTTTGACCAATGGTTGGTCTGGAATAGACACAAGGGAGTCATGCTCAGGAAGATCAAGATGGGCAAGAGATGAACCCAAGTCAATCTCTTTACCAACTAGGAGAGGGTTAGATGAAAGCCTCTGATAACCAATAGGAAGTTGGGGTTGAGGAGCTGTAATGTTTTCCAAAATTTTGGAAGCTTTATCCATAAGAGGACAAAGGTGAAGAAGATGCTCTCCTTCACATAACTACAGGGGAATTTAATATTTCTCGTATTCTTACCATCATTAACTGAAGGTGTAGCATCGACATGATCTCCAGAGGTCGACGGGGATGGTCGATTCAAGTCTTTAGACCATACTGTTGGCATTGTGGTTCTGGTGTGATTATATGTTTCAGATGTTGTACTTGATGGCAACACCCATGACATGACTCCCATTTGATAAAAAATAAAGAAGTACGCAGGAGAACAGATCAGGAGGTGCGTACCCGCAGCCATACCGTGCAGAAACCGCGTCCAAATACGCTGGTCACCCATTCATGGGGTGCGTACCCCAGTGCACACGTTCCAAGGCAGTTAAGCGCCCACCTGTGGGGTCTCTCAGTGGTATTTAGCCAACAGTATTGGGTTATCATGGTTTTGGCCCGCGGTATTGATTATTTTATTATTATTATTTAGCCCCATGATCCTTGAATTGAGGAAGAGCTAGCCTATATAAAGCAAAGGAGATCATTTGGCTTAAGCATCTTTTTATCTTGAATATCTTAAGATCTGATCTATTGGGTTCTCGGTTCTTAAAAGATCGATTTATAAAGGAGAAGGTAGAAGCGAATTGGCGAAGGGTGATCTCTTGAGCACAAGTTCAGATCTGAGCATCTGAGGTTATTTCAGCCTTAGTTCAAGGTACGCAGAGGCGCCGAAGGTTCAGTGCGTGGGTACGCAGAGGCAACAGTGGTTCAGGTGCGTGCTTTCTGTAGCAGCACGCGGCGCGATTATTCTTCTGGGTGCGTACTTTATGAGAAGTACGCGGCGCGATACTGTTTTTGGGTGCGTACTGTACGCAGTTTAGTAAAAGGAGCAGTGCGTGGCCACGCAGTCCAGAAGAAGGAGATCTGCGGGTATACGCAGAGAAGCAGAAGGTGAACTGTGTAGCAACGCAGGCCTGTAAAAGAAAAACTGTGTATCTGTGTTAAGATCTTCTGTTGGTTGAATTTTTCTGTTGGAAAGGTGTTCTGGGTTCTGTTCTGTTATTGTTGATCTGGTTATTACAGCTGACTGTATAATTTAAATGTACTTGATGATCATTTGATGTATATGGATCCAGTTTGAAAATTTATGAAAAGTGGTCCTTGAAAAGAAGTAGGGGGTTGTAGCTCCCTTTCAGGAGAGACTGGAAAACGAGAGAGAGTTGTAGCTCTCAGCAGGTTGTAGCCTGCGTACTGGTAAAGGACTGCACCAGTACAAGACCATTGTAAAAGGAGTTTCTAATTTGAAAGAAGATAGAGACATATTGCAGCAGGTGGTTTTCACCCACATTGGGTTCCACCTTATATCTGGTGTTCTTTGATGTGACTGTCTGTTTTTCCTGTTCATGCTCATTATTTATGGTATTGGTATGCAAAAATAATTCAAAGTATAAATAAGAAAGATTCGGTAAAAGAATTAGATAATACTGATTCACCCCCCCTCTCAGTATTATTGTCAACAAAATATTATTTATGTTTTGCAATGCATCATTCTCGTTGATCTCCCAATAGTTTAACCGGGGCCTTGTGTCTTTATGCCACCCTCGATTGAGCCTTAGGTGGTTTTGGTTGGAATTTAAAGCTAGCTTAGGAAGTCTATGATCGTCTATGTTATTGAGTTTGTGCTTGTACAACACAAACCTAATCATAGCTAGGCTTTCAATATCGGAAATACATGCTTCTATAAGGAGAATAGGATAAGGTGTATTATTTTTAATTTTCAGGTTATAGGTTATAAAACACTTTTGGATTTGCTCAATCTTTCTCCATGATTTTCTGAAGATGCTGCAACCTCAAACCTCATAGCCATATAAGATAACAGGAGTGACTAAAGTTTCAAAGAGGAACTTCTTTTTATCCCACATTATGAGGTTTGTTGTTTTACAATT
>APFE030087489.1:106348-168848 GCA_000404065.3 Pinus taeda
AAATAAGCTTTCCACCCCCCATTAATCATTTTCTCAATGCTATGGTTCCAGTTGAGCTTGTGATGAATATCAATTCCTAGGTACTTGTAAGAATACACTTCCTCCAAATTATTATTGTCATACATAAAATTAGCGTAAGTGTCCTTCTTAGATTTGATAATCGTAACTTTTGTTTTGTCAGTGTTAACCGTCATACCCATGGTAGAGCAGAAATCCTTAAGAAGCCTGAGTTGCTTATCAAGATCAGACGGGCACCTTGCCAAAAGAACAATATCATCAGCATAGAGAAGAAGAATGACGACTATCCCAGCTAAGATCGTGCCATCACACCCTGCTTCCTCTAAATAGCCTTCGAGCTTATCAATGTAAATGCCAAATAGGGTAGGGGAGAGGGCGCAATCTTGTTTAACTCCAATGTTACACTTAATATCTTTTGACCACCCCTCATTGCTCTTTAGCTTGGCAATTACATTCTCGTATAACCTTATAGCAGCGGCTCTCAACTCGAGAGGAACCTTTAGCTCTTCTAATATATTCCAAAGGTTGTATCTAGGAACTCTATCAAAAGCCTACTTACACATTTTTCAAATTTGCAATACTAATAAATTTTGTTTGATGCATTTTGTCTTTCATTATTAGGTAATTTTAAATAGGCATAATAGATTAATATTGGAAATAAGTACCACATTATTCGAAGTATCAAGTGAGAAAGATTCATTTCCTTTTTTTTTATTTTGGAAAAAATAAAAAATTATTAGTCTTTATAAAATTTATATTTTCAAATAGAATTCGAATATGGTAACCATGGTTGAAACGTGAAATGGGTGATGATGAAATCTCCCCATATATAGTTCCATCCATTTCAGAACATCGTTAGTAAGAGTATGCATAGTGAGTAACAATGACTCTACTAACGTCTAATTACGTGGATGGAAGGGAAAGAGAAAATTGACGTCTAAACAAAACTTAAATGATGTCATGAAGATCAATATAATATTACATTTGTTTTACCAATACAATATAGTTTTTTCTCCATTTGTAAATTAGCTAAACGTTTCATATCTATCCACATCGATTGTGTTGTGATATACTATCACATATTCCATTGTGGCCGGCAACACCAACCACGTCTAAATTTCGAAGGACAAATTACTCGATTACTCGGCCTCCATAGTTTTCATCCTATCATCAAATTCCCGTCTACTTTCATGGAATACAGTTGCTTCGAAAATGATATATATATGGGCTAAAAATGATATATTGTTGCTTCGAAAATGATATATATATATATAATGGTCTACGAGCGAATGTGAATCTATTGGCTAAAACCCGTGTGCGCTTTCCGATCCAGAAGCGGATTTGGAAATATCTATGATTAAATCCAATATATGCGTGTGACGGAACAGTCCGTACGATATGAATTTTGATGGGTCAACCGACAGACTAACAAAATAATATAAACGTTCACAGACAAAAGTGGAAAATTGAAATCACTATCAAATAGGAGTTTTGTAGAGCATTCATGTCGAGCACAAATCAAGTTGATCTCACCATCATTGCGGCAGAGATGGATACGACAAAGTTTTACACTAGTGGCCGAGATGCATATGACAACGATGGGCACAAATCAAGTTGATCTGACCATCATCGTGGCAGATATGCATATGACAATGCTTGACACTATTGGCAGACATGCATATGACAACGCTTTACATTATTCAGTTGTGATTATATTTTCTTCCGTAATGCGCGTGATGGACATTGCTCGCTAGTAATTGTCGGCTATACGCTAGTATCAGCGTTCAAATTTGAGGTCCTCTTGGCCTGTCAGCCTCTCACAGATGTGTTCAAACTACACCTCATAAATTTTTCAATAAAATTTGAACTTAAATGAATTTAAATTTATTTCTCATCATTGAATTTTAATAAAATTCAATGATGAGAAATAGTTTACAACCCTACCTAAGCAAACGAACGATTTTTTTAAATAACGCCTCAATCTAATTTCATAGAATTCAATATATATTTAGGGAAAAATTTATATTTTGGAATATCCATTATATTTCACCTTTATTTCCTACCCTTCTTCTAAGTGCTTTCAAAATATTATGGTTAACTTACAAGTTCACTAACCCTATATATATATATTAAAAAAATTGAAATTTAATATATGTTATATTGAGTGGTTTATGGGAAATATCACATCAACTTGACAATCAAATCTCTCAAACTTATTAGTGGGTGATGGGTTCAATTAATTGCTTGCCATTTTATTATTGTATTATTGATACTTGATCATTACTCTCTTTTTCTAAATGTGTGTAGTGTAATATTGTATCATAATTCAATTGAAAAGGAAGATTTCATAGTTCAATTACTGCTCCATAAGTATTGCATTCTTCAATTAAGCTACTTCTAATTCAATTTCAACATGCCACTTAAACTTTTATTTAAGGTTTAATTTTTGAACATTTTTAATCTCACTTATTTTTAAGTTCTTTGCTTATTTAATGTTTTATTAGAATTTTTGCAAATAAAAATTTTAACTATTTAATTATATTGGTATGTTATAATTTTAAAGTGATAGAATTTAAACAACAATTAATAATTTAATTAGGAATGACTCAAGAGTATATAGAATATAAAAAAATAAAAGAGATAAAAAGATAATACAACATAACGATCAATTCTAATCCAAATGCCAAAATTATTGTTATAGCAAGTTGTTGTTTCTAAATAATGCTACAAGCTAAATTATCAAGTTGTTGTTTCTAAATTTGATCTCACATTGGTAATAATCTACAACTTGAGATCAAATAGAAGCTTCATGAATAATACATTGTTGTTGTTGCTATCTTTTTTACAGTAATCCTTTCCCATGACGCCCTTAATCACATTTGTATTAGGCCTACCAAAGTTGTACAAAGCTCTTTCTTATCATTTCACAAAATCATTGTTAATGTATTAGTTGGATTATATTTTATGTGTAATTTCTCCTGTTGTAGCAACCCTCCTTCTAAGAGTTATGAATCAAATGATATCTATCATCAATGTGTTTTGTCTTATAATGAAAGGTGGGGTTTTTAGCAAGATGAATTGAACTTTGGCTATCAAATTTAGTATATACTTATTTTGTTTCAAGCTTCGTTCCTCCAAGAACCTTTTCATCCAACACATTTCCTTGCAAGCCTTAGTTGCTGCAATATACTCGGCCTATGTAGTAGAAAGTGCCACTACCTTTCGCAATCTAGATACCCAAGAGATTATAGCTCCTATTAATGTATAGATGTAGCGTACAATGCATCTTCTAGATTCCATGTCACCTACCATATCAACATCCCTAAATCCTTCCAACATGGAATTAGTACCCTGAAAACACAAAAAAAGTTTGGAAATGCTTTAATGTAACTAAAAATCCATTTAATTGCATTTCATTGCTCTTTTCTTGGATTTGGAAGAAACCTACTTACTATTCCTATTCAATGTGTAATGTCAGCGGGAGTTCATACCATTACATACATGAGGCTCCATATAGTTGAAGCATATGGATTTTTGGACAAGTCCCTTTTTTCTTGAATGGTAGGGACATTGATTACTTCTTAATTTGAGATGAGATGCAAGTGGTGTATTTATAGGTTTTTATTTATCCATATTAAATTTTTCCAAAATTTTTTGAAGGTATTATTGGTGTGATAGCCATAGTTTCATTTTTTCTTTATGGCATATAATTTGCATCCCCAAAATTTTCTTTGCTAGTCCTATATCCTTCATTGCAAAAAGATTGCTTAATTCTTCTTTTAGCTTCTTAATCATTACTTTACACAATGATCTACATTTAATCTCTTGAAACCATGATCATGCATAAAAGAGTCATTTTTCTTATATCATTGACAAGGGGCTTATTTAAGCCAATATAAACTCTTCTTTAACCTGCACACCAAATTTTCTTTACTTTTTTAATAAATCCTTCAAAGTAATCCATAAATATATTTTATGCCAAATATCCATGAAGGAAATTTGTTCTGACATCTAATTTCTCCAATTCGAATTCTAGAGAAACTATAAGACCAAGTACGACTAGTATTGATGATAATTTAGAAACAAAGATATTTTTTTTGTAAAGTCAATACCTTGTTCTTGTCTAAATCCTTTCACCACCAAGCTTGCTCTAAACCTTTGTTTATTTTCCTGACCTTCATGTTTTATTTATAAACCCATTTTTGCTTTAATACCTTTCTCACTTTTGGTTGATCAACAAATTCCCACTTGGTGTTATTTTGTCCTTCACATGCTTCATGTAAACAAGTAGGTTCACCTTCATCGATAAATAAAATATATTATGAGGGATAATACCTTTGTGAAGGTATATGTGGCCTGGTAGATCTGCACACTAATGAATTTTGTGGCAAGATTTCTCTTAATGGTTGTTGTTTTTATTGTTCTTCATGTTCTTCTTGTTTTTGTTCCTTGCTTTCTTTATTTCTAGGACTGTCTTATTGTAATGCTAGTTGAGCTTCTTCTTTTCCACGAATTTCAACATTTTTTTATGTCTCCACACCTTTGTTAGTTGTTTCAAACACTTTTCCTTCATTAAAAATGGCATCCCTTCTTTTGATAATTTTCCATTTTAGATGATCCCATAACCAATAACCTAACACATTATCAACATATGCTAAGAAAATAAATTTTACATACTTTTCATACAACGTGGACCTCTATTCCTTAGGAATGTGGACATATCCTTGACAACCAGAAAATTTAAAATGAGTGTAACACAAATCCTTACTGATCCATATATTTTCATGAAAGCCACCATCCAATGATGTTGTTACACAGTGATTTTTTAAGTAGTAGGTTGTGCAAACAACCTTTGCCCAAAATGGTTTAGGCAAAGCTGGATTTGAAAGCAGGCTTCTCATCTTCTCCACTATTGTTTGATCCATTCTCTCTATTGCTTCATTTTGTTGTGGGCAGTGAGGATCTATGTTAGTATGATTTATGCCATGTTTATTGCAATATTCTTCAAAGGCCTTGGAGTAGTATTCCTCATCATTATCTATTCTAATGCACCTAAGTGATTGGTTACTTTCCCTTTCAATAGGCATATGAAATTTCTAAAAGGTATCTAAAACTTGATCTTTGGTTTTAATAGGGAAAGCACATGCCTTTCTTGATGCATTACCAATAAAGGTAGCAAAATAAGAAACTCCTAAATATTTTATATTAATTGGGCCACAAAAATCATAATGTATCAACTCTAATATCTAAATATTCCTCTTAGGACTACCCCTTAAAAATCATACCCGTTTTTGTCTATCCATAATATAATATTTACAAAAATTAAGTTGTGTACCTTTCATCTTAGGTAGAAGATTTTCATCAGCAAGGATTTTTATACCTCTTTTAGTCATGTGCCCAAGTATTTTGTGCCATAAATTTGTTGTTGTCTCTTCCTTTACAACAAAAATATATTATGTTTATAACTTTGAATTGAGTGTATAGAGAGTGCCTATTTTCTTCCCTTTTGCAACAACTAGTGAATATTTTACAGTTTTCCATCCTCCCTTACCAAAAACTGTATGGTATCCATCATCATCTAACTTTCTAGTTGAAATAAAATTCATTCCAAAATATGCTACATGTTTAATGTGCTTGAGCAATAGACTACAACCATATTCTATCTTTGTTAAAATATCTCCTATTGCTTCAATATTACAAATACTTATATTACCCAAATGAACCTTATGCATATTACCATACTTACAAGAGATGAAATTTTCTTTGCTTTGTGTAGCATGGTAGGATGCTATGAAACCTAAAATCCAATCATTATCACAAACATCAGTATAAATACATGCATCTTCAAAAGAAACAATAATTAATACCTTTCCTTTGATTCAATAACAATAGTTTCTTCATTACTATTGGCTTCCTTTTGGTCATATTGCTCTCCTTTTAATATCTGGAAATATTTGTCTATATGGCCAGGTTTTCAAGAGTGATAGCATATTAATCTTCCATGCTTAGACTTTCATATGCATCTTGATTTTGATCTCCTAAAGTTGTTTATGAATGGTTTCCTTCTACGATCACCAAGAGTTAATGCCTCCATAATCGTCACTTCTTCTCTCGTAGATTTCCTACACATTTCTTCATTTAATAAAATATTAGAAACATATTCAAAACACAATTTATCTTTTCATGTTACATTGCTAATGGTGACCATCAAATTATTCCAACCATCAAGCATGGAGCTCAAAAGTAGGAGGCCTTGAACCTCATTATAAAAAAAAAAATCTTTAATGAGGACAATTGGTTCAATATCGTGTGCAACTCATTTATATGTTTAGCTACTAAAATCCCTTCCTCAATTTTGAGATTAAATAATCTCCTCGTCAAGTACAAATTATTGTCTGGTCATACAAATCATAGAGTTTTCTCCATAACGATTCAGTTGTCTTTTCTTGTGATACATGGAAGTATATTGTGTATACCAAATACTTTCAAATAGTAGCAATTTTATTTCGATCTAACTTCTCCCAATATTCATCATTCGTGGATGAGGGCTTCTTTGATTTTCCCTCCGTTGGCAAATTGATGTAGGAGCATCCAGCTAGGGCACCATGACCGGGTGTTGGTCTCCGCCAAGGTGGAAGGTTTTAACAATGATTGGTTTCTTTATGTTTAAAAAGTCAAAGTAGAAGGTAGGAATTTGTTTTTTTTTAATTTCAGTTTAATTTAGGGTCACTGTCTTGTCTATCTTAATAAACAATAGTTATATAACTGTTTCTTTCATTTATGGAAAACAACAAACATGTCAAGTATGAAATCTTGTAATACAAGTAGAACTGAATGCATAAGCAGTTGCATAACTAATAGAATAGAAACTGAAAGTAACTACACACAGTTTAGGAAACTGTGAACAAAAAGTATAAAGGGAAGATTGTAAATCATTCAAAACATTCGGCATACAAGCATCAGTAATAAAAAGAGAGTAGGCAATTTTTATTCATTTGAATCCATTTGTAACAGCCATCTTAATATTTCTTTATTGTTTCGTAATCATTGAACAACCGAGATAGCCATATGGTGCATGCAAACTTTCTCTTTTATTTTCTTTTCTAAAGGAACAGAACTCAAACAACAAGGACTGTACACGAATTCCTGGAACGAGGGTCAGTAACCCGTTAAGAGAGACGATGACCAAAATAGAAAAGTATAACTGTAAGCAGTTCGAACGAAACGAGAAGACACACACAGTAATAAAAGACAGAGAATAATTTCATCCATCCATTTGAACAAACATTGGTATGTCTATCTATGCTTTCTAGTCATTGAAGTAACCACGAGTAACAACCACAGTGCAGGCATAGTTCTATCGTTTTCCTCTTTAAAATAATTAAAAGCAATCAAGGAAACCCCACAAGCATTCTCGGTACAACCATTAACAGACAAAAACCATAATCAAGATAATCAGGCATAGTTCGAGGGAGTACAAACCAGAATGAGATAAATAACAGCTGAGCAACCACATTTAGAATAGAGTCACAAAGCCTTTAGACCAACAAACCCTAGATAAGGGTTTTGGGACAACTTCCATTGAATACAATTTTATAGATACGAAGTGGTGAAACACAAGAAAGACTACATCGAATCGACCGAGGACACTTGACGACAACAGAGAGACATCAATGAACAAGCATTGAGGAAACCGGACCATCAGAACCTACAAGCCCTAACTTTAAAAATGAAATTGATGATGGTGACAGAGCCTACCAAGTAAAAGCCAAGGTGACTACAACAGGCATGCCCATTAGCAAACCCCCAACTTGCAACTGAACAAGGACAAGATTGTGAGCATAGTTGTCAACAATGAAAGGAAAAAGTAGCGAATAAGTGTATACGTAGAGAGAGAGGTTCTTTTCTCTACCTTACTTGGAGGGGTTGCAGCGCAAACAGAGCGCAGGCCATTGAGCCACAAAACACGGAGGCTGACTGAGACAAAGGAGCGAGTCTTTTTAGAGACAGAACAATAATGGGAATAGAGTAAATCATGGACAGATAAGTTACATGAAGTAAAGGTGAAAATAGAAGAGTGCCACCACTTTGCACCCTGAATGCATGCACAAAACCACTGAATTTAACCAGCAAAATGACCTCAGAACAAACAATGACCATGGAATGAAGATAAGTCAAGTAGTCGCATGAGAATTATAAACACATACTCACACAGGTGAACAAAATTACCATCCTGTGCACAAGGAGCCAAGACCATAAGTCACCCAGGTAAATGCAGGTGCCATACTCTTAGGTAGAGTAGCCCCTAACCGGCACGCACATAATCACAGCATAACATCATACAATGACATCATAAGAATTACCAGAGCAAACCCTCAGCACTGAAGAAACGAAGAGCAGAAATGACCGAGCAATAATAGGAGGAAGGGTTTTGCCAAGGACCAAGGAGTGGGAAATGCAAACCAAGGTGCTAGTATAGTGATAATAACTACAGTCATAATTGCCACCTTCCCAAAGTCTAGAAACATCCAAAGTTAAATCACAAACCACAGCTGTTTAATCCACAAATTAATCATTGTTTAATCATTTAATTAGTGATTAACATAATATTGTGTTAATTAAAATCTTTGTTGTGCAGAACCATGCGGAGCTTTGGGCTAGTCCCATCATAGTGGTATCAGAGCAATATTTGGAATTGGCTTGAGAAATGGAGGTAGGAAGTCGAGGTCGTGGAAGAGGTGTTCGAAGGATAGCAGAGGAAGGACTAAGAGAGGAGATTAAGATTCTTATTGCCCATTTGGAGGTAGTTGAAGTAGAGAAAAGTAGGGATCCAGAGGTAGGTGATGGTAGAGAAGAAGAAGCTGTAGCGACAACAGATGGATCGAATGAAGAGGGACCAAAAATGAGGGTGTTTAGGTCGGTCTTATTAGGAAGTAGCAAACCCAAACCAGAATTCCCAAATTATGATGGCAGTTTGTCCATAGAGGTTATGTTGGACTCGATAAGCGAGCTGGATAAGTATTTCGAGTGTTAAGTGGTAAGTGAATACCGTAGAGTCATGTTTGTTGCGACAAAGTTGAAGGGACATGTAGCCCTAGGGTGGGATAGTGTCCAAACAGAGAGAAGGAGATTGAACAAGTTGCTGATCAATAAATGGTCAAGGATGGTGGCCAAGTTGAAAAGCAGATTTCTGTGTAAGGATGACTAGATTGCATGACACAAGCAAGTGCAGAATTTGAAACAGAAAGGGATGATAGTAAGGGAGTACACTGAAGAGTTTTACCGTGTGAATTTAAGGGCCAGTTATACAGAGGACACCCCAGAGAAAACAGCCAGGTATGTAAATGGTTTAAGGTTAGAAATCTTAGATGAAATTAGTATTCTTTCTCCGAAAAACATTGAAGAAGCATATCAGAGTGCTATGAAAGCAAAAGAGAAAATTGCCAGAAAACAAAATTCCAGGAGAGGACGGGGAACCGACAGAGGAAGAGGACAGTCATATGGCAGAGGGAAAACTGCTAGCAGTAATGAAGAAGGTAGCAGTTCTAAAGCTTCCAGAACAGAAGAAAAAGGTGACAGCATGAGAGGTGGTAAGCCATATCAGCGAGGGAGGGGAAATGGCCAATGCAGAGGAGCTGGTTATCAATGTTACAGGTGTCACAAGTGGGGACACAGATCGTTTGAATACCCTGAGGTGGAACAAGCTGGACAGAGGGGTGCGTATGTCGCACAACCAGAAGAAGAAAAGGCACCTCCCCAAGAAGTAGAAAATGCGCCAAAAATAGGGGAAGCCCTAGTTTTGAACAAGGTGTTATTTAAACCAGCCAAAGAAACAATTGAACAAACTCAGCGGAAAGCCTTGTTTCGGATGGTTTGTGAGTCACACGGTAAGTGTTGTAAGCTGAATATCAATAGTGGAAGTACAGATAATTTGGTGGCCAAAGAGATGGTGGAAAAGTTGGGGTTGAAGCGGTTGAAACACCCCATTCCTTACAAAGTTTCATGGCAGCAAAAAGGCCATCAGTTGCTAGTAGATGAGCAATGCGAAGTGGAGTTTCATATCACCAGATATAAGGATAAGGTCATTTGTGACATAATGTCGATGGATGTATGTCACATACTTCTAGGCAGGCCATGGCAGTATGACAGGAAGGTGGTACATGACGGAAAGACAAACTGTTATAACTTTGTCAAAGATGGGATCAAGCACATGCTTGTGCCCATAAAGGAGGAAGAAACAATAGGAACAAGTGAGACAAGAGCATTGTTAATGAGCAGGAAATAGATTCTGAAACAAGTTGAGGCCAATGAGGTGAGCTATGCTGTTGTAAGAAGAGAAAAGATGGTACTGCTACACACAGAGGTGTCAGTTTTGCCTACAAAAATTCAACAAATGTTGCAGGAGTTTACCAATATAGTGGTGGATGACTTGCTAGATAAACTGCCCCCCAAAAGAAGCATAAGTCATCATATTGACTTTATACCCGGAGCAAGTTTGCCAAATAAGGCAGCATATCGGATGAGCCCCAAAGACAATGAGGAGATTAGGAACAGGTGTAGGAACTACTGGACAAAGGGTTGATAAGGAAGAGTTTGAGCCCTTGTGCAGTTTCAACAGTTCTCACTCCCAAGGAAGGAGGAGAATGGCCGATGTTGATAGACTCGAGGGCCATCAACAAGATCACCATCCAGTACAGGTTTCCGCTGCCACGGATGGACAACATGATGGATTGCCTAAGTGGGGCAGCATATTTTTCTAAGATCGATTTAAAAAGTGGGTATCATCAAATTAAAATTCGAGAGGGGGATGAGTGGAAGACAACCTTCAAGACTAACGAAGGATTGTATGAGTGTCTAGTCATGCCATTCAGACTGAGTAATGCACCCAGTACCTTTATGCGGTTAATGAATGAAATGCTGAAAGAATACATCAGGAAGTTTATGATAGTGTACCTGGATGACATATTAATTTTGAGCAAGACAAGGGAGGAACACCTTTGACATGTTCAAAAAGTCCTGGAAAATTTGCAGCAGAATAAGTTGCTGATAAATCTGAAAAGGTGTACTTTTCTACAAAAAGAATTAATTTGTTTGGGCTTTGTAATAGCAGAAAATGAGCTGAATATGGATCTGGAGAAGATGTCAGCGATAGTCTATTGGCCATCCTTGAAAAGCTTATTTGAGGTACATAGTTTTCATGGGCTAGCGAGTTTTTACCGGAAATTTATAAGAAATTTTAGTGAAATTTGCGCACCTATGTTGGACACTATCAAAAAGGCTAGTCAGCCTTTTCGATGGACTAATGCAGTACAGAGGAGTTTTCAACTACTAAAGAAGAAGATCACAGAGAGACTGATCCTGAGATTGCTAGATTTTAAAAAGATTTTTCAGGTTCACTGTGATGCAAGCGGTATGGCTATTGGAGCTGTACTTAGTCAAGAGGATAAACTTGTTGCATTTTTCAGTGAGAAGTTGAATGAAAGTAGGCAGAAATATTCATCCTACGACAAGGAATTCTATGCTTTCATCCAAGCACTGATGCATTGGAGACACTATTTGCTGGGGAATGAATTTGTTTTGTTCTTGGATAATTATGCACAGCAGTATGTGATGCAACAGTGCATGCCAAATCACAAACATGCAAAGTGGGCGGAATATTTGCAGAGTTTCACCTTTGTGTTGAAACACATCAGCGGGAAGGCCAACAAGGTAGTGGGTGCATTGAGTAGGAGGGCCTTACTCTTGCAGGAGAGTACTATACAAGTGTTGGGTTTTGAGCACTTGAAAGATTTAGATCAGACTGACACAAATTTTAAGGAGGCTTATGAAGCGTGCCAGAATCCTTTGGTGAGAGACAATAGTCCATGGTTGGACTACAATTTGCAGGAGAAGCTTTTGTTTAGAGGGGGACAACTATGCATTTTTGACTGCTCAATGAGAGAGAATATTATTCGGGAGAAGCACAATGGAGGTCTAGCTGGACATTTCGGCATAGACAAGACACTAGAGCAGCTCATCCATTTTTACTTTTGGCCAAAAATGCGAAGGGATGTACAACGATTTGTGACCAGATGTAAAGTGTGTAGTTAGCAAAAGGTCAGAGTCAAAACATGGGACTTTACACACCATTGCCTGTTCCAGGTAGACCATGGGACTCAGTTAGCTTGGACTTCGTCTTGGGTCTACCAAGGACACAATGAGGTTATGACTTGGTGATGGTAGTAGTGGAACAGTTCAAAGATGGCGCATTTCATCCCTTGCAAAAAAACCAGCGATGCCACTCACATGGCACACTTGTTCTTTATAGAGATTGTCAGGCTACATGGTTTGCCTAAATCTATTGTTTCTAACATGGACATGAAGTTCACAGGGAACTTTTGGTGCACCCTGTGGAAGAAGATGGACACGCAGTTGAGTTACAGTTCTGCTTATCACTTGTAGACTGACGGACAAACAGAGGTTGTAAACAGAAGTCTGGGGAACCTACTACGAAGCTTGATTGGTGAGAATTCATAGATGTGGGATCGAGTACTTGCCCAAGCAGAGTTCGCTTATAATGACTCGCCCAATCGCACCACGGGTTGCAATCCTTTTCAGATCTTGTACAACAAGAAAAGCAAAGTGCAGATGGGGAAGATTTCACTGACGTGATGAAATATTTACAATGGCAGGTGAAAATTAAATTACAGGAAAACAACCAAAAATATAAACAGCAAGCAGATTTGAAACGAAGGGAATTGCAGTTTAATGTGGGAGATGAAGTTCTCGCACATTTATGCAAGGAATGCTTCCCTAGAGGTGCATACAACAAGCTGAAGTACAAGAAGATAGGTCACTGCAAAGTTCTCCAGAAATTTTCAGTGAATGACTATGAGATACAACTACCACGACAGATAGGAATTTCACCCATATTCAATGTAACAGACCTATTTCCCTACACTGCTAACCCAGAAGAAGAAGACAGAACCACACGGCCTACACGGGACACCCAAGATGGAAGTGAAACTTGGATGAGACAAATGCCTTACATTCAGCCAGATCGAGAAAATCCTCGACACTCAGGTGGCCAAACGAACTCGACGAAAGGAGTATCTGCAATATCTGGTCAAGTGGAAGAGCCATCCTATTGAGGACGGTTCGTGGCTTGACGCTAGGAAAATAGAGTAGGCGAGTTCTTCAGTCGAGAAGCTCATGGACCAGAGTCATGATTTCTTTTTACCACGAGAGCCTGATGCAGGAGCATCCAGCTAGGGCACCATGACTGGGTGTTGGTCTGCAACAAAGTGGAAGGTTTTAACAATGATTAGTTTCTTTATGTTTAAAAATTCAAAGTAGAAGGTAGGAATTTGTTTTTTTTTTTTTTTTTCATTTCAGTTTCAGTTACGGTCACCGTCTTGTCTGTCTTTAATAAACAATAGTTACATAACTGTTTCTTTCATTCAGGGAAAATGACAAACATGTCAAGTATGAAATTTTGTAATACAAGTAGAACCGAATGCATAAGCAGTTGCATAACTAATATAATAGAAACTAAAAGTAACTACACACAGTTCAGGCAACTGTGAACAAAAATGTAAAGGGAAGATTTTAAATCATTCAAAAGGTTTAGCATACAAGCATCAATAATAAAAAGAGAGCAGTCAATTTTTATTCATTTGGATCCATCTGTAACAGCCATTTTAATATTTCTTTATTGTTTCCTAATCATTGAACATCCAAAATAGGCATATCGTGCATGCAGGCTTTCTATTTTATTTTCTTTTCTAAAGGGACAAAACTCAAACAACAAGGAATGTATGTGAATTCCCAGAACGAGGGTTGGTAACCCATTAAGAGAGACCACGTCTGAAACAAACAAGTCAAATTGCAAGCAATTCGAACGAAACGAGCAAATGCACACAGTAATAAAAGACAAAGAATAATTTCATCCATCCATCTGAACAAGCACTAGTATGTCTCTCTATGCTTTCTAGTCGTTGAAGTAACCACGAGTAACAACCACAGTGCAGGCATAGTTCTATTGTTTTCCTCTTTAAAATAATTAAAAGTAGTCAAGGAAACCGCACAAGAATTCCTGGTACAAATGTTGGCCATTAATGGACAAAAAACATAATCAAGATAACAAGGCATTGTTTGAGGGAGTACAAACTAGAATGAGAGAAATAACAGTTGAGAAACTACATTTATAATAGACTCAGAAAGCCTAGCGACCAACAAACCCTAGACGATGGTTCTGGGATGGCTTCCATTGAATACAAATTTACAAATACGAAGTGGCGAAACACAAGAAAGACTACATCGAATCAACCGAGGACACTTGACTATAGCAGAGGGACATCAACGAACAAGAATTGAGGAAACCGGATCATCAGAACCTACAGGCCCTAACTTTAAAAATGAAATTGATGACGGTGACAGAGCCTACCAAATAAAATTTGAGGTGACTATGCCAGGCACGCCCATTAGCAAACCCCCAACCTGCAAGTGAAGCAGGACAAGATTGTGAGCATAGTTGTCAACAATGAAAGGAAAAAGTAGCAAATAAGTGTATAGGTAGAGAGAGAGGTTATTTTATTTACCTTACCTGGAGGGGTCACAGCGCAGACAGAGCATAGGCCATTGAGCCACAAAAATCGGAGACCGACTGAGACAAAGGAGCGAGTCTTGTTAGAGACAAAACAATAAAGAGAATAGAGTAAATCATGGATGGATGAAGTTACCTAAAGTGAAGGCGAAAACGGAAGAATGCCACTGCTTTGCAACCTGAATGCATGCACAAAACCACTGCGTTTAACCAGCAAAACAACCTCAGAATAAACGATGACCATGGAATGAAGATAAGTCATGTCGTTGCATGAGAATTATAGACATATACTCACACAGGCGAACAAAATTACCATCTTGTGCACAAAGATCCAAGACCACAACTCACCCAGGTAAATCAGGTGCCATACTCTCAGGCAGAGTAGCCCCTAACGGACGCACACATAATCACAACATAGCATCATACAATGGCAGCATAAGAATTACTAGAGTAAACCCTCAGCATTGAAGAAACAAAGAGCAGAAATGACCGAGCAACAATATGAGGAAGGGTTTTGGCAAGGACCGAGGAGCGGGAATCGCAAACCAAGGCGACAGTATAGTGATAATAACTATAGTCATAAGTGCCACCTTACCAAAGTCCAGAAACATCCGAAGTTAAAACACAAACCACAATTGTTTAATCCACAAATTAATCATTGTTTAATCATTTAATCAGTGATTAACATAATATTGTGTTAATTAAAATCTTTTTTGTGTGGAACCATGCAGATGTTGAAATGTTAATTGAAATAATGAAGGATAAAAATAGACAAGAAAGAAAGAAAAGAAAGCTTAACCGAATGACCAAGAATAGAAACTGAATAGATTGGAACTGAATGGATTTGTTATTCAACAATGATTCTCCGCACATTACATATCATGGGCATTGTGATTATTTTATATCATGAACCGCTGTTATATAACTAATATATCGGTATAAAAATGTCTAGCTACATTTACCTAAAATTACTAATTCGTTGTCAAACTAACAAACTCCACCTTGACAACAATTTTCCTAATCTCTTGCCCATGCCCATTCATCATTTTTTCTGCAAGACAAGCGAAGCTAAACACCACCACAGCTTCTCTACTGTTACTGGCTTTGTGAATATGTTTGCACAATTCTCTCATGTATGGACCTTTTGAAGAGCTACTTTTCCGCCATTGATCACATGTCTCAGAAAATGATACCTTACATCAATGTGCTTGGTTCTGCTGTGATAGGCAGGATTTGTAGCCAAGTGAATAGCACTTTGACTGTCACAAAGTACTTCACTTTCTCTTGCTTTTCTTCCAATTTCATCTAGCAGACCCTTTAACCAGATTGCTTCTTTACTGGCATCTGAGGCCAGTATATATTTGGCTTTAGTAGTGGACAATGCAACTGTTTCTTGAAGCTTTGACATCCAACTAATTGCTCCACCTGCAAGAGTAAAGACATAACCTGTAGTAGATCTTCTTTTGTCCAAATCACCTGCATAGTCAGCATCTACATATCCGCAGACTGATCCTTCACTACCATTAAAGATGATGCAATGGTCACTTGTGCCTCTTAGATATCAAAGCACCCATTTCACTGCTTGCCAATGTTCTTTACCTGGATTTGCCATGAACCTGCTGACAACTCCAACTGCATGTGAAATTTCAGGTCTTGTAGATACCATCGCATACATTAAGTTGCCTACTGCATTTGCATATGGTACATGAGACATATACTGCTTTTTTTCATCATCTCTAGGACTTAAAACCAAAGAAAGCTTAAAATGGGAAGCTAGTGGAATATTAACAGGTTTCACATTGTTCATAGAGAACTTTTCAAGTATTTTCTCCACATACTTCTGCTGTGATAACCAAAGCTTACCATTTTTTCTATCTTTGTGTATCTCCATGCCCAATATATGTTTTGCTTCTCCAAGATCCTTCATATCAAACGTCCTAGAGAGTTGACCTTTTAACCTGTTGATCTCTTCCATGCTTTTGCTTGCAATAAGCATACCGTCAACATACAAAGCTAAGATAATGAATATGCCATTGAAACTTTTGAAGTATACACAATGATCATACTCACTTCTTACAAAGTTCTGGCTCACCATGAAGGAATCAAACTTCTTGTACCATTGCCTAGGAGATTGCCTCAGACCATTACAATGATTTCTTGAGCTTCCCAAACTAATCTTCTGCTGCGACCTCGTACAAAACCTTCTGGTTGTTCCATATATATCTCTTCGTTCAAATCACCATGTAGAAAAGTTGTTTTAACATCTAACTGTTCTAACTCAAGATTAAGCAACGCAGTTAGTGCAAACACAGTACGAATAGAAACAAGTTTTACAACTGGAGAAAAAATCTCATGAAAGTCTATACCTTCAACCTGAGAATACCCTTTTGCTACCAGTCTCGCCTTATACCTTTCGATACTTCCATCAACTTTCCATTTCAGCTTGAAGACCCATTTGCATCCAACAACACTTCTCCCTTCAGGAAGCTCTATAAGATCCCAGGTATCGTTCTTGGCTAAGGAGTCCATTTCTTCTTCCATAGCCACTTTCCATTTTTCGCTATCTGTATCATCTACTGCTTCCTGATAACAAGAAGGCTCCCCATCTTCAGTAATCAAAGCAAAAGATGAAGCAGAATCTTCATACCTTTTTGGAATTTTCCTTTCCCTTGTAGACCTTCTTAGAGCAACTGGTTGCTGAACTGGTTCGGAAACTTGCACTGGTTCAGAAGCTTCAACGGCTTCCTTTGTGTCTTCAACACCTTTTTCTCCAGAGGTTTCTCCGTCCTTTCGACTGTCACCGAAAAGTCTAGCCTCTAACTGAACTCGTTGATTTGGCGATACCTGTTCCTGTTCAATTCTTTCAACAGTTGATGTTAAAAGAGAGGATTCATCAAATGTTACATCTCTACTAATGACTATTTTCCGCAATGTAGGATCCCACAACCTATATCCTTTCACTGCATAGCCATACCCAACAAAGACATAAAATTTCGACTTTGGATCTAATTTTGAATGCTGATTTTTTGGAATGAGAGAATAAGCATCACAGCCAAATATCCTCAAATGTGAATAGTCACAAGACTGACCCGTCCAAAATTCCTCAGGAATTTTACAATCAATTGCTACTGAAGGTGATCTGTTAACTAAATAACAAGCAGTAGATACTGCTTTTGCCCACAACTCCTTTTGCAATTTAGCATTGCTGATCATGCTTCTATCTCTTTTCCATAAGAGTCTGATTCATACGCTCAGTAACACCATTTTGCTGAGGAGTATAAACAACAGTTTTGTGTCTAACAATTCCCTCATCCTTATAGTATTGTTCAAATTCACCTGAAGTGAACTCACCACCATTGTCAGTTCTTAAGCACTTAATAGATTTGCCTGTTCTTTTCTCTACCATTACTTTAAATTGTTTAAAGACATTTAATACATTAGCTTTCCTTTTTAGCATATAGATCCAAGCTTTCCGGGAGTAATCATCAATAAACGTTAAAAAATATAGTGCACCTCCATATGACATAAGAGGGGAAGGCCCCCACAGAACAGAATGAATATAGTCTAAAACATCTTTACTATTATGATTTCCAACTTTAGATCTCTGTTTACACTGTTTTCCATACACACAATGTTTATAGAAATCTGAATTTAAGGATTTCAGACCGGGAAGAGATTTATGTTTCATCAATATCTGAAGACCTTTCTCGCTCATATGACCCAGTGGCTGATGCCATAGATGAGTGTCTGCTTCTTCCTTTTCTGACGCAACTGCTGCCTCACTGATCTGAGGACTTCCTTTTAACCTGTAAAGATTTTTGACCTTTTCTGCCTTCATAACCACAAGTGCTCCTTTAAAGACTTTCAAGATGCCATCCTGACCTGTAAAATTATAACTATCTGAATCCAAAACTCCCAAAGAAATCAAATTTTTCTTCAAATCAGGTACATGTCTAACACTAGTTAATGTTCTAACTGTGTTATCATACATATTAATCCTGATATCTCCCATCCCAACAGTCTGACATGACATATTGTTACCCATAAACACAGAACTACCGTTTACATTTTCATACGAGGTAAACCAATTTCTATGTGGGCACATATGATGCGAAGTACCAGAGTCTAACAGCCAGCTATCTAAACCCCGAGAGATATTACATTCAGGTGAAGTTTCATCTATCATACACAATTCTTCAGCAGATAAAACTTCGTCTATCATACCTGAATCGACCCGATTCGCTTCGTTCTTCGGGTTTTCGGATTCCTTTCGTTTCCAACAGTCCTTCTTCAAGTGTCCAACTTTACTGTAGTTCCAACATTTTGCCTTACACTTCTTTCCTTTCGATTTCGATCTGGAAGTCCCCCTTTGTTTTTCTCCTCTTTCCTTTGAGCGTCCTCTAGCGACCATGGCTTTTGATGTAGCTGTTTTAGTGCTGGATTCCCTTTGTACTTCTTCACATAGGAGAGCTCCTACGAATGATTCAAACTTCAAAGAATCAGCAGAGCTGAAGCTGATTGAAGTTACGAAGTGATCCCACGATTCAGGCAGAGAACACAACAAGGTTGTGGCTTTATCTTCTTCCTGTATTTTGACTTCCATATCTGTTAATTGACATATTAGTGTATTAAAAACATTCAAATGTTCTGCAACGTTTGAACTTTCTTTCATTCTAAGACTGTATAACTGTATTTTCAGATAAATTTTGTTGGTTAATGATTTTGTCATATAGAGATTTTCAAGTTTTTCCCACAATCCTGACGCCGTAGTCTCTTCAACAATATTGAAGAGAACTTCATCCGCTAGGCATAACCGGATGGCACTGAGAGCTCGGGCATCCAAGTCCTCCCAGTCTGAAGTAGTCATGGTTGCAGGTTTCTTAGTTGCCCCATCCAATGCCTTGTGCAACCCTTGTTGCACAAGAAGATCCCTAACCTCCAGTTTCCAAAGAGAAAAATTGCTATTTCCGGTGAATTTCTCCACCTCGAATTTCGCATTTGACATCTTGGCCATTTTCTAAGACTCTCAATCTTCAGTCTAGGGTTTTTAAAAAAAAATTCAATTGTCTTCTTCCAAAAAAAAATTCCAATGCCAACAAAGGATTTCCAAGTTTTTAACTCTCCCTACAATTTAAAAAAAAAAAAAAAAATTGCTGAATATTTTTCAGGGAAAAACCTTTGTTTTTTTTTTCAATTCAACGAAAAACCCTTCTAAAAAAAAAATTATTTTCTCCTTTGCTTTAAAAAAAAAAAATGTCTTCTTTTTCCTCACTGTCTCACATTCACCACTGTATTCAAAAAAAAAATTCTGAAACAAAAAATTCTTTTTAAAAAAATACCCGGATTTCTTTTGCCGATCGAAATCCTCTTTTCTGGTTTCCTTCAAGCAAACAGCACTCACAGCACGCAGAGTAGTCAGCGAGTGTCTGGCAAATAGTCTAGTAAATACAGGTCACACCTTCCCAGCGTATAACTCACGCAGACTCAGGGGTTTTCTTTGCACGTTGAGCAGCCCACACTCTGGTCTTCATATGCAGGAGAAACAACGTTCTGGTCTTTATACACAGGAGAAACTCACGTTCTGGTCTTTATACGCAGGTTCTGAACACTTCAACCTCACGCAACCTCATGCTCTGATACAGCCACCAGCTCTGTGCCTTTATTTTTTTTATATAACACGCAGCAATGAAACTCCTCACGCAGGTCTTTCAGCCTCGCGCAGGTATTGACGCAGTCACACAGGTCTTAGACTCATGCTCAATTCACGCACAGATAGAGAGCCTTTCACGCCTCATTGGTACAACCGCTTTATTCGTGCACAGACAGACAACCGTTCACGCCTCGCTGGTGCAGCCGCTTTCTTTCACGCCCAGGCTCACCGCCCTCGGAGCTTTGATACCATTTGTTGAAATGCTAATTGAAATAATGAAGGAGAAAAATAGACAAGAAAGAAACACAAGAAAGCTTAACCGAATGACCAAGAATAGAAACTGAATAGATTGGAACTGAATGGATTTGTTATTCAACAATGATTCTCCGCACATTACTTATCATGGGCATTGTGATTATTTTATATCATGAACCATTGTTATATAACTAATATATCGGTATAAGACTGTCTAGTTACATTTACCTAAAATTACTAATTCGTTGTCAAACTAATAGCAGAACTTTGCGCTGCTCCAAGATCTTTGAGAATGAGTATTTCTTCATTTTTGACCTTTATATAGTTAAATTTGTCCCAATAATCTTTACAAATGCTTATAAATGACTTCATTGAACCACCTACAAATAAAACAAATACACACCAAAATATCGAGAAACGAAAAAAACAACCTCGTGATTTAATTAACATTCAATAATATAACTAACACTGATTCAAAAGCATAAAGAACGTAAACAAATACAATAGATAAACAAGAGGAGCTGCAGGGCAGCAAGTCCCTGCCCTGAGATGGGAAAAAGCAGCCGCTGAGTCTATTATATTTTTTCTGAGCTCATACCAGTAGTTGGGGCAAATTGTTTGCAGCACCCCTTAGAAAATTAATAGACTGTCGGCATTATGTTGCACTGTTATGGGCTTGTAAATTTCTCTTCCCTGCCGACTGCTCACATGGAGATGGCGCCCAACATCAGCTCTGCAAATTCATTCTTGTTCATATACAGCCTGATACTTGCTTTGCTGCCGCCCATGGGTTGAGTTTGAGGATATGGGACTCCTCTTTTCTCATCGTTGGAAAATATCCGTACGGGCACATCATCCACAAAGAAATTGCTTCCATGCATCAAACAACCAGCTCGTCAGACACTGTAATACACAGACTAACTAGGCATGGCAATTATTGTATATATACTTACACATCTTGGTGGCGATTCCACAGAAAGGAATAGGAATGAAAGTCTGCAGTTGGGTCGAACCATAAGAAAAACGAAAAACGTTGTTCCACCAAGTATAAAGTATAAATTGAATCCATGATCAAACTTAATCAAGAACCCAAGAAACGCAATATATTTTGATCTAATGTATGGTAAATGACAGTTACATAGAATGTAGTAACAGTGCCAGCAGAGTCCCCGGGAACGAGTTTGATCTGCATATTCACTTTTCCGAAGATGTATGTGCTCTTCGAAGCAAATCCTGCACGTGAAAGCAGAGCAACCTTAATGAGACTTGATTTGATGTAAGCAGCAGAAGCACAATCAGTAGTAAAAGCATAGAAATGGGATAAAAAATAGAATATATATATAAATACCATAAATATTATCAAGTTTGAGCTGGAGCAACGCCCCTTGGGACATGACATGATCAGCAGCCCAACTGGGGTAGAAGAAATCATCGAAGGACACACATTGAGAGCCCGCTAGAAGGCTGCACAGCGATACAAAGATGCAAAGAACAGAACACTGCATGATACGCCCCCCTTCTTGACAACCTACCAATACCAGTGCCATACTCAAACACAAACTCGACTGGACTGGATTATGTATCAAGCCAGTGGAAATGAATCAGAGTTCAAAGAAGGAATAGCATGACCGAAAAAATTTATAAGGAATGGTAACTTGACTGCCACTCTACTAAACTTAACTACGATCATAAAAATCGCCCCCAACCGGTCCCACGACTCCATCTAAATAATGTTTGTTTGCCTATACTCACTCCCGTCATGCCAGTCTGTCAGTTAATTACAGTATTGGGGACTCCTTTTCTCAAAATTTACCACGTTGTTGCCCCTATTTGTCATTTGATGTGAGTGCCACTTGGCGGGTACTTTTCCTGTAAATTTGCAATGTCCCCGATACTGCTTTGAGGGGAATTATGATAATTTAAATGTAAATATTTTAAAAAATAAAATTTCTTTGAATTAAAGTTTATCGGAATAAATCATGGCTACCGTAGACTGGTCAAATTTGAAGTTTTTGGCCCCACCACGACAGACAAACCAAGCGCCACAGAATCCTGTTCAAAGCATAATGCATGATCGAAAAGTGGCACACGACAACAATGACAAGTACCATTCTATGCATGTTGGATAGCTGAGCTTATGTTTCCCGTCATTGAACGCATTGCAATACTGTAATTTCTTGATGTCGAAGTGCCCAAACAACCCTGGCACTACCAAAGTCCAACAGGGAAGGATGGTTACTCTTCCTCTAAAGCGCGCAAACATAAGAAAAACAGGTATTTTCTTCCGTGAAATCAGTGATTCTGGCACTGTTCACGGTATGTCTGTGGTTCGGTTTAGTTTTGTTCGTTTCTGGTACTGGTTTTGGCCCTGTGTTGGTTTTTCTAAATTATCTCTGATTTCCAGGACCCAAAAAGGACTATGTTTAAGATTCCTTAGCGACGATTAGGTAGGTCCTCAATAATATCTGGTGGTAATGTAAGAAATAGAAAATACAGTATGGGAACTTTCCAGGTCAAGATGTTGTTCTTTTGACGTATTCAGGAAAATAGGATCGTTATGTATAAGTCGTAATTCTGCAGGCAATATGCTTGCCGTTGTAATTCTGCAGGCAATCTGCTCGAACAGTCGGTTGCATTTCAAAGCAATGCGAGGTGATCGAAATGGATACATTAATGTATTGATCGATCTCAGCGAGACCGAGACTTGAAGCGCTAAACGAAAGGCCTGCGCCATTTTAGACAGAATGATGAAGCAGTTTTGGGACCGTCTTGACTTTATCTAATCAGGTAACTAGTATGTACATACAGCGCTGTAAAATTTAGGTGAAGGCAGAGACACAGGTGAATGATACGCGTCCGGTCAAAGAAGTCTTAATCGAATAGAACACCGTATTACCACCTGCATGCATTACACGTGTTGGTTTACCATGCATCAAATTTTAAAACACTTGTCTTTCTGTTTCATACGCCGAATACATTTATCAAATTGAAGTTTCTTTTCATAAGTTTGTTGACAGTTTATAGCATATGACAAAGAAAATGAATCCGGACCGATGATATATGCAGTCCAACGCAGTCCATCATGAGTCTAATATACTATTTTGATGTTTTTAAGTACTGTTTCCAACTGTTGTATGCTTCGGTTTTCTCACTAACATAATGGCTAAGGATCTATCACTTTCTGCGCAATCATTTTAACTTTTGTGATTAGTCTGCTGAAATGTTAAGCGTTTAACTTCTCCTATGCATTTCTGGTAAAAAAGGAATTTTAATATTTTGTGAAAGTTTTGCAACTGTGATCTACAGTAAGTCTTTTGTGTGGTAACATAAGTACATGATTTCAGTAGAAGAATTGATAGAATTCAAGTATTGATGCTTTACAACTTTTATTGCAATTTTTTAACAGAGCATTTTATTTTAGATCAAATGAAAATGAATGAGAATCTGTTTCAGTTTATAGCCTCAACAGTTTTGTTAATTTTCCCCTCTTTAAGTGTTCGTTTTGTTCTTTCTGCAGATACTAGAAGGACTTCTAAGGCTACCCGAAAATAGAGAGTGTGCTGATTGCAAAAGCAGGTAGTTCAATGAAGTGTGGATATGTTCGAATTTCAAGATAGTTTCCATCGTTCATAATCAACTGCTATAATTACACCAAGTTTACGAGGCCGTCGATAAAGCCCGTTTCCGCGTGGCAAAGATCGAGCGCGAACTTTCCAGGCGATTGGAAGAAATTTTTGCTGTGAAAACCCCGAAAGGATTTGAATGGAGGTCTCTGCAGGTTAGTTACTATTATTGCTTCCAAGAATTTTCTAGCGCTAGCGCCTGGTTTAAACCGTAATATTAAAAAAGACTTAAACACTCTTAGATTTCTTGAAAAAAAAGATTTAATCACTCTTATAGTTAGATTTATAGTTAGATTTCTTGCATAATTTTGGCCAGATTTTGATGAGAAATTTCCTGTCCTAACTAATTTAAAATCCTGGTTACAGGTTCAGTATTTTGATTCTCCCAGATTACTTCTCAGGCGACAAAAAATAGATTAAATTTCTTTTAGGAAAAAACAGAACTAGTAAAAATAGATTAAATGTTTCTACTGATTTTACCATGTGATTTTATGTCTGAATTGAGTCTTTCTCGCAGATTTTGGTCTTGCGTTGGTAGTTAATTCCAGGAGCATAACCGGGCCAAGCAGAACCCAGGAGCAAAACCGGGCCAAGCAAAACGACGAGGACGAAAGCAAAACGACGAGGACGAAAATAAGAGCAGAACCGGGCCAAGCAGAACGACGAGGACGAAAATAAGCACCAGTGTTCAGAGCAAAACCAACAAGAAATGAAGTTGCGCGTAGCGAAAGGCATGGGTGTGGTGATATAAGAAGGAATGGAGGTGCATTAGGTTGACACCACACCAATACATGCACAGAGCCATCTGTGCACCTAATGTCGACCTAATGTCCTAATTTGGTGGTGTGTAGTTGGTGTGTCGTGTGATATATTAATCAAATAAACATTACCAAACATTACCAAGTATCTACATAACATTTAATGTTTATTGATTAATGCTAGCATTAGTTTCCTTTTTCAGAAAATTCATTGAATCTATATCTTAAATGAACATTTATCCTAAGTTTTCCCAGATCCTGGCCTCGATATGAGGCCAAATAAGATCTTTAAAAATCCGAACATTTATCCTAAGTTTTCCCAGATCCTGGCCTCGATATGAGGCCAAATAAGATCTTTAAAAATCTTAGTGGTTGAAATAGCGGTTGAAATTTTCGTATTGGTTAAAAAAAAGTGATTTGTGAAATATAAAACCGAAACTTAGGTTAATGAATTCGGTTGGTTGCTTGGTTTCCATGCCAATTAATGAAAATGTTACAAATCGATTACTATAGTCCCTGCAGCCCGAAGGGGCAGGGACTAATAAGGTTATATAGAAATGTATTCTGTCCACTTGTTTTAAGATAAGTGGACTATTTTAAGGTTATATAGGAATGTATTTAGTGTTGTTTAAAGATAAATAGATTATTTTGGACGCCCAATCAAATTATTCAGAGAATATTTTAATCACACCAATTTAAGAATATCTAGATATAACGACACTAAGAAATAAGAATATGGGAGAATATCTCACTACATACTAATCTAAAAATATCTAATAATATTTAGATATAACAGTTTCAAAAAATAAGAATAAACTTTTCTCTATAAAACAAGTAAAAATTACAATTTCCAAATAATTCTCCAATGGTGTTCTCAATATTATCTTGTGCAATTTAGACGAAGTAACATCACAATTGAGTATCACATGACTGGACGATCTATCACTTAAATGATTATCTTTTATATATAGTACATAGAACGACAAAAGCTATGCTAATGAATTGAATTGGATGAATAACTTCATCAGGTGCATGAGTAGTGACTACTTGTAGAACAAAGAACATATTCAGCTAATGAAACCAGGAAGATGACATTGAAATGAGTTAAAAGACACAAATAATTTCAGCAGTAACTTACCACTGACATGTATCTCTGCTTTCAGTCTCTAATTGAAGTAGCACTCGATATTCTTAATATAGAAATTATAAGCGATGCAGACTTTAGCGCTCATCAAATTCCAGCCGGCAACTAAAACCGTTATTTTAGAAAGAAACATGGCATTAATAAATTCATTTACAGAATGGCACTTTGAAGAAGACTTCCTACTTGTTTCCACAGATGCCCTTCACTGATCTATATCGAAGCATGGTTCTGCATATACGAATGAACGATCTCTTAACATCGATCTCTTATCTATGGATTCGAATAAGGCATTGCGTAGGGCTGCAAACCTCTGGTCTAGGTCATCCACGTCAGAACTACAATTAAATAAACAAAAAATGTCTTCTTTCAGAGTTTTTCCTTCATTGTTTCTACATAAAACACAATATCAGAGTTTCTCTTTCATGGTTTTTTATAAAACAACAAAGTTTTTTTTCAGAGTTTTTCTTGTTATTAATTTTTCCTCGATTCAAATTGATAATGAGTTATTCTAACCTTTCAACAATTTTTTAGCCAAAAAAATAATAACAATAAATTAATGCTAACCTATTCTAGTAACTTTTTGAGAAAAATAATTTTATTACAACACTTAGTATAAAAAGATTTACCTTACGACAAAAATAAAAAATAAAAACTTGAATGTGAATCTTCAACGAAATCAACAAGTTGACAATTATTAGTCCCTGCCTGGGACTATTAGCGTTCGATACGCAGTCAACTGGCTATTAGTTGATGCGTTGACCGCAAATATGTGCCGGCTATTTACTACTTAACCAAAGTTTACCTGCGCAGTTTCCTCGCAAAAAAAATTTTAGCCAAAGTTTTTGTTTGGAGGTCTTATTGCCGGCCTCACGTCGCCCGATGTGCGCTCAACTTGCGCTCAACTCAATTTATCCTAAGTTCGTTCTCCCTGCGCTCAACTTGCGTTAGCCTAAGTTTTTTATCCTAAGTTTTCTTTGCTGCCTGTTCGTTTGAGGATTCTCAGGTGTAATTTATCCTAAGTTTATAAAAGCAGCACCCAGCACCTTAGCTACGGAGGTAGACACGTTTACAACAATGACACCTGCCAGTGGAACTTGTATCGGCCATGACAAGTAGCTTGGTGTTATGGAATATGTACTTGTGCGATTTCTTCTTTGTCCGCAGGCCGTGGGAGAAAAGCTTCCCCAAGCATAAAGTATTCTTCTGATAGATCCCCAGCTGAAGCAATTAGGGTTGGCATCTGGTCATGATCAGAGGGGATCTGAACATGGGGAAAATTCTCTGCCACAAAATTATTGAAAAGCAATTCTTCCTGATCAATAGTCTGAGTTTCATCTATTAATCTCTTGGCCTCTTCTTTGTGGACATCGCTTTCTTCTAGGCTTTCGGTAGTGGGTGCAGGGTTTTGGAATTGGGGTTGATGGGTAGAAAGCCCGAAAATCTTGGTAAGGGGCTTTGTCTCGGCCAACTTCGCAAAGTCGACTTTGAAGCTCTGAGGTGCGGATTCATCAGCAGCGGCGGTGGCGACGCCCCGTAGCATTTGCACCCGGTTAGCGACCAGTTTCCGCTCGTAGGCCTGTGTGTTGAGGAATGCTAAGCCGCGAACGCCAAACCCGCTGTGAGATGGCTCTGCAAATCGTTAGGCTGAGCGTTCGCATGCAGAGCCCGCGTTTCGTCGGCGCCGCTGCTGGATTCTCCGGTCCTGTTGCTTGCTGGCCACAAAATATATATCAATAATGAACCACCTGCGAATATATCTTCCAGAGGTAAGCAGAATCTTTAAATTGCATCATAGTTCTGGCAGGTGATATTGCTATTATACTTAAAATTAGAGTCCATTTTTCTTTTTCAATATTGGTTACAGGGTAAATTTGAACATAATTAATTGATTACTATGCATGCTGATTTTTCTCAATTTCATGACAGGGGTTGGACATTTTAAAATTTTACAACTGCTATATTGATGGCAGCACCTGAAGATCGGTAAGTTTTATAATTTACAATCCAATCGGCCATTATACTGGGGGTGTATAGAGGGCATTTGACAGAGAACGACATTCCTGGCGATAGAGCGGTGGCGCTATAAGGCTTACGCCTGTAATTAATGAAGAGGCGCTGTAAATTTGCATCTTGGTGGGTTGCTCTGTCAAATGGGGTCCTGTCTCAGCGCGGAAATTTCTCTTGAAACCTTACAGTTATGGCAATTGGAAACCTTGCTGTTGCAACGAGACACTTACATGAATCACAGTCAAGCTCTGAGCTGATCTGCATGGTTGTTCTGATGGCAACTGCATTCACACTTGCAATTATAGCCTGGAATTTGCACCCCCGGGCAGGGACTACCGCTACGGCAGTAGCTCCCTTGTTTAATAAGTGATCCATAATTAAAAGTCGTTAGGACATTAAACTTATCAATAACTCATTGCAAAAATGTTTGATTATTCAAATATAACCTCTTGGAAAATCAAATATATAATTGTTTTTTATATCCATTAACAAGAAAACGTTTCAATAATTTTTTCAACTAATTCAAGCCTAACTTACTTAATATTATGTAGGGCATATTAGGGCATTGTGCGTAACAACCCACGTTAAAGAACTAAAACTACATCGTAAGGGCAGTATGAATAACTAGAAAATAATGTAATTGTCATCAATCTCCTGAAATTATAATTTCAAGTTTGGAGAAGATAATCAAGGAAAGAAATTAGTACATTTCATTTCTGGACTAATGGAAATAATTTTCATTGACAGCGCAACTCCATGGCCTACTTAATATTAAAATTATTATACTCTTGCCTGACCCAACTCAAGAAACCTCTGTTGAAACGCATCTGGAAATGTAATACGCGTCATCTAGTGTAATGGATACGCGATAAGGCAATGGAAAAATTCATTCCAATCTTATTGATATGTGCAGACCTACCATCTTGAGTTTGTCACTCTATAAATGTTATTTAATCTGGGATCCTGCAGTATCCACACCTGCTACTTCATTGTATCGTTAGTATTTCACGATCTGAGATTAGCGGGAGAAATTTTCCAAAATATAATGGAATTATGTCAGCAGTACTGTTTGTGGAATGTCATGGTAATTGTGCTGTGGATTTTAGGGACACTGTCATGGGACGCAGCAGCACAGTCGGTGACGCCGGGAAATTGGACACTTCTCATACAGAAGGGGGGAGTGTCCGCCATGCACATGACTGCAACTTATCTTAATACCGTCGTCATGTTCGACAGGACCAACTTTGGTGCTTCGCAGCTGCTGCTCGACCACGGTCGATGCCGCGACAATCCGCAGGATCAGGTTCTCACGCACGATTGTTGGGCTCATTCCATCGAATACGACGTGGTCACCAACACGATCAGGCCTCTCATGATCTTCACCGATACCTGGTGTTCATCCGGTGCCTTCGCCGCCAATGGAACGCTTGTGCAGACGGGTGGATGGAGGGATGGGGGAAGGGTAATCCGCTACTTCGTCCCCTGCTCGAATGGCGCTTGCGACTGGAATGAATCGAACTCTTCCAGTCTTGCTGACAGCCGATGGTACGCATCCAACCAGATCCTTCCCGACAACCGCATCATCGTCTTGGGGGGGACCGGCGATTTCACCTACGAATTCGTTCCGAAAAACCCCGGTGAGGGAACCTTCAGCCTGCCTTTCCTGTCTCAGACACGAACCAGTGGCCAGCCGGAGAACAATCTGTACCCATTTCTTCACTTGTCCTCGGACGGGAACCTGTTCATCTTCGCTAACAGAGACTCCATTCTTCTGGACTATACGAACAATGTTGTGGTGAAGACTTATCCTACGATACCCGGGGCCGGCCCTAGAAACTACCCTTCCACAGGGTCTTCCGTCATGCTTCCCCTCTCCGCCTCCGATGGGTTTCAGAAGGTCGAAGTCCTCGTCTGCGGAGGATGCCCCGACAACGGTTTCGCTTCAGCACAAGCGGGTAACTTCATCGACGCCCTTAACGACTGTGGCAGAATGGTGGTAACCGACCCCAATCCGGTGTGGACTATGGAGACCATGCCAGGGCCTAGGACCATGGGCGACATGCTCCTTCTCCCAAACGGAGAAGTGATCATCATCAATGGCGCCCAGAAAGGTGTTGCCGGGTGGGACATGGCCACCACTCCCGTCTTCACCCCGCTACTCTACCAACCCAACGCCGCTCTCGGCTCCCGTTTCATCAACCTTGCACCCAGCAACATTGCCAGAATGTACCACTCCTCAGCAAGTATATTGGCCGACGCAAGAATTCTGGTGGGCGGCTCCAATCCCCACTTCGGTTACGTCTTCACCGGAACGCCCTACCCGACAGAGCTTCGGCTGGAAAGCTTCAGCCCTTACTACCTGGACCCAGCTTACACTATTCTCCGGCCAACTATAACTTCCGTCTCCTCCTCTTCCATCGGCTATGGCGCCGCCTTCAATGTTGAATTCTCTGTGGCTGCCACTCTGAACTCTACCAGCGTTGTCCAAGTGAACATCTACGCCCCGTCTTTCACTACCCACAGTCATTCTATGAACCAAAGGTTGCTAACTCTTGCAACTTCCACGCCAACCCTCCTCCCCAACTCCACCAACGTTTACTCATTGTCAGTGACAGCTCCACCCAGCGGAGTGGCTGCACCGCCTGGATACTACATGATGTTTGCGGTTAATGGGGGCATTCCCAGCGTCGCCGAATGGGTCCAATTCGGAGTAGCTTAATAATCTCCAAGGGAACGTTGTTGTTTTCAACTTATTGTATTGTAGTAACTACTTGTGTGCGATCCTAATGGAATTTAGAATAAGACGCTAACTGCATCAGAATTGGATCCAGCAAACGAAATTGTAAAATTCGTGCTACGGATTCCACAAAAACAATCCAAAGATGTGTTTTATTAGTTTCATGTTTTCTCGACTAAGATTCTACTTGTTTTTATCAGTTGCATATTAATCTTATTTTTATTAACTTAATTAGATGGGAGATTTTAGAAATAATCTTAAATTTAATTAATAAGAATTTTCTAAGATCTCATTAAAGTAGCAAAGATTGTTTGACCTAGCTCAAATCAAATCTGCAGTAAAACAATGAATGTTCGTTAACATGATGGACAGAGTTTTTTTTAACGTTAACCGTGGATATTTTTAATTAAAAGTGTTTACTAATTAATATTGGAGTTTATCCAAATTCAAAACATGGTTATCTCATTCAATATATTGTGAGTGATAGCGTTCACTAAGAATATAGGGACAATCCTTCCAACTTAACCCAAGACTTCCTTAATATTGTATGGACTTCTCGTTTTTCTTATACTCAACAACTATTAATTTGCTACAATGTATATAACAAAAGTTGCACGTCTCATTAGTCTCGGGCGGGAATGTTAATTGTGAAGCCAAATTCATGCAGAATTCTAGATCTTTCTACACTGCTAGTAGTTTTTAGAATCACATGCAAGATTCTAGATCCTTCTACACCCCTAGTAGTTTCTAGAATTACATGCAGGATTCTAGATCCTCCTACAGGTTTCTAGATCATTCCAGATCTCCATCTGAATCACATACAAGATTCTAGATCCTTCTTCTCCATCTATAAATTTGTAATTTCTCTGGGCATAGCAAGCAAGCAAGTGAAGGCCCAACCCTGTTATGTAATGCAAAGTGATTTCTATTCTCCAATGATTGTTTTATTGATTCCGTTGTTTCTCACTGAGTAATTTTGTTGTTTCTCCATTTGTTTGTCTTTGTGAATTATTCTCTGCTATTTCTGTTATGTATGCTTTGGTCTAACAACTGGTATCAGTGCTAGGGTCAAATATCCAATGTGCAAGTTTCTTAATGCCATCGCCTTACTCTAGCAGCGTTCGTTAAAACGTTGGTTGTTACCTCTGAAGTTGTGTAAGGATCTATCCAGGAAATAGCTAAGGAACGCTGGAACTAAAAGACAGTTGCTGTAAAAAAAACAAGGTTGTGGATCTATGTTGAAACGTGTTGCTGGAGTTTGAAACGTGCAGATTCGTGGAGTTTGGAGTTGAAACATGGTGTTCGTAAGTTTTTATTTACATCAAGCTTGCATGTATACGTAAGTTTTTATTTACATGAAGCTTGCATGTATATGTAAGTTTTTTCTCAAACCAACATATGTATGTGTGTAATGGGAAAAGTTTAAAACATTATATATGTTTTTTATATTTATTATAAAACATATATAGTTATATGTTGGAATTTTGAAAAGTATATTTTAAAAGAAGCAGGAATTTTGAAAAGCTTATTTTAAAGGGAGGAAGGTCATTATTACTAAATTTTAAAAAGACTAATAATTAAAGTTTTATTTTTTAAGTGGTGTTTTTGTGTTTTGGCACATGAATTTGATTGAAAATGTAGATAACACTTACAGATATGGAGAAATTGAGCGGGGCTAATTTTGCCCTATGGAAATCACAAATGGAGGATATATTGATTTTAATCAATACTTGTTGATTGAGGACACAACAAAGAAACCCCCATCGATAGCAAATGAAGAGTGGAATAAGCTAGATAGAAAGGCGATTGCAACAATCCACCAATATTTAGCAAAGACTGTTTATTTCAATGTGTCTGGAGAAAAGACGACAAAAGGATTATGGAAGAAGCTCCATGATCTATATGAGAAGAACACGACATTAAGCAAAGTGTTTTTGATGAAGAAGCTTTATAATCTCAAAATGAAGGAGGTTGCTTCAGTTGCTAAGCACTTGAATGCATTTAATATTATTACTAATCAACTTGCCTCTGTTAAAATCATTTTAGATGATGAAATTAGAGCTATTTTGTTGATGTTTTCTATGCCAGATAGTTGGGAAAATTTAATTGTAGCAATGAGCACTTCCACAACTACAGGGACACTGAAGTTTGATGATTTCAGCAGCATTTTAATGAATAAGGAGCTGCGACGCAAGTCAATTACGGAAAACCAAGGACGAGAGGCTCTAGCTCTAGCTGATTATGGTAGGAGAACGGATAGAGGCCAGCAAGAGCGATCAAGGTCGAGAGTCCGATCAAAATCAAGGAGAGGCGGGATCATCTACTTTCATTGTGGCAAACCGAGGCACATGAAGAAAGAATGTCGATTTTGGAAGAAAGGACAAAAGGATCGGAGACTGTCCAGTACAAATCACAAGTCATCCAGCACAAATGAAGGTGAGACTACAGCTGTAGCCACAGATGGTGATGTGTTGTTTACTGTTTCAGTAGAGGATGCATGTGTATATACATCTAGCAGTAGCTTTGATTGGATCCTTGACTCTAGGGCATCTCACCATGTAACCCCATGCAAAGATAGTTTTGTTTCATATAATCTTGGTGATTATGGTAGAGTGCATTTGGGGAATAATCATTTTTGCAGTATTGTTGGAGTGGGAGATGTCTAGATCAAGATGAAAGATGGACAAGATATATTGTTGAAATAGGTTAGGCATGTACCAAAAATGCGCATGAGTTTAATCTCTATGGGACGACTGGATGATGAACGCTATTTGACAAGCTTTGGAAAAGGAGGCTGGAAAATTAGCAAAGGTGCATTCGTCGTGGCCAAAGGACCCAAGACATGAACACTATACATATTGAAGACACTGATAAAAAATATCAGATTTGGCTATTGTCACAAAAGAAGGAAATTCAGTAGATTTGTGGCATAAGCGTTTGGGTCACATGAGAGAGAAGGGCTTAAAAACCCTTCTTGTTAAAAATTTATTGCCCGATTTGAAATCCTACAATCTTGATCTTTGTGAGCATTGTATATATGGTAGACAAAGAAGGGTTTCATTCCTTAGAGGTGGTCATGACAGAAAGAAAAATGTATTAGAATTGGTACACTCAGATGTGTTTGGGCCTGTTAACATCAAATCATTAGGAGGAGCATCATATTTTGTAACATTTATAGATGATGCATCTATGAAGGTTTGGGCATATCCTATGAAAAGTAAAAGTGAAGTGTTTGGAATATTTCAAAAATTCCATGTTGTTGTTGAAAGAGAGAACTAACAAATTGTTGAAGTGTTTAAGAACAGATAATGGTGGAGAATATTGCTCAAATGCATTTAAGGAATATTATAACAGGTTTGGCATAAAGCATGAGAAAACTGTGCTGAGTACTCCTCAACAGAATAGTGTCGCAGAAAGGATGAATCACACCATTATGGAAAGGAATAACATTACAGTTAGGCTTCTGGGCATTTCAGGGTCGAGAAAATGGTGGCAATACTGCAAAATTATTTCTATTGCCAATTCTTCGACAGGATGTCGGGAAGTACATCAGATCCTGCACTGCCTGTGCCATTGCCAAACTGACCATCAAGAAGCAAGGCCTCTATATTCCACTACCTACCCCTAGTTAACCTTGGGAATCCATCTCCATGGATTACATGTCGAGTCTTCCTTCTACTAAGCATGGAAATGACTGTGTTTTTGTGGTCGTCGACAGGTTCTCGAAGATGGCCGTTATGGTGGCTTGCAAGAAGAATATCACAACAGAAGCTATTGCTAAAATCTTCTTTGAATGAGTGTGGGTACACTTTTGGATCCCACAGTATATCATCTCAGATCGGGATAGTAGGTTCCTCAGTACATTTTGGTCCAGTCTCTGGTCGATGATGGACACCAAGCTCACTAAGTCCACAACCTTCCATCCCCAAATTGATGGCCAGATAGAGGTTGTCAACAGGATGATCGTACACCTTTTGCACATGTACAACTCAAAGCATCCACACACATGGGATGAGAGTCTCCCCTATGTTCAGAGCAACTATAACTGGGCTCTCCACAGCCCGACTGGCCACATCCCTATTCAGGTGGGCTTGGGATTCCAGCCACTGTGTCCCATTGATGTGGCCATGCCATTTGCAGCTACTAAGGCAGATTCAGATCATTTCCAGTCCGAAACAGATAAGTAAAATAGCTTCATTGAGCACATCCAACATATCTGCCGATAGGTCCATGACATTCTCGAGAAATAAAATTCCAAGTACAGGTAGTGACATGATCAACATCGGGTGCCACACAAGTTTCAGTTGGGTGAAAAAAGTTTGGTTACATTTGCAAAAGGAACACCTTACTGGAGCATATCAGAAACTCAGACCACTCTAATATGTTCCTTACATCATTACCAAGGCTATGGGAGACAATGCATTTGAGCTCAACATTCCCCCATTCCTTGGCCTGCACCTAGTGTTCAATGTGGACCACCTTCAGCCATACTTTCCACCATTACTAGACATCGACATTGCATAATATTTCACACCAATAGAGTTAAATCCAGATTGCATGGAACAAGATGAAACTAATCGGATCATGGATATGCAGATCAAGCACACTTGCTAGCAGAAGATCCAATTGTATCGGGTTGTCAAAGCAGGCCAACTCCTTCACCAGGGCAAGTGGATCACCAGGGACCAAGTTCAGCAGAAATTTCCTCATCTCATGGAGGACCTCAATGCAATGGGGGCCATTGCTTCCTAAGGGGGAGGAATGATCCAGGTGGATATTGGTGGCCACCCGCCAATTCCACTTGGACCCCCACCATTGTTTCTTTCAGTTTTTCAGTTTCCTTAATTGTAGCACAATTTACTATTTTTAGCAGTTTTTCGAGTCCTAAACTTCCAGAGCCATTTCGAGGCCCTAAACGACGTTATTTGGCAATCTACCGCCATTCTAATACAATCATATTTTTCATCATAGTCCTCAAAGAGTTCTTTCCAATGGGTTATCAGGCACATCAAACTGAGATAATATTACCAAGTCACGACCCTAGGAAGTTGGTTGTCCAACTAACCCCAATGGGGCCCATAAACTCTGGGTGTTACATCTCCTCGGGTTAGGATTTTGGTTTTTTAGGGTTTTCTCTTATTGTTAAATAATAAAAAGGCCCTTGAGCCTCATTGTAAGGTATTTCAAAGGCATGTAGCTGCCACATCTCTTCTCAGGGATAAGCTACCATCGCCCGAGCTAGTTTATTTCCATTTCTGTTACTAAGCATATTTCAGTATTTTACATTAATTAAATGAAGTATTATTTCCACTACATCTCTGTATTTATGGTTATATCTGTAATTTTTTGTGTTCCTCTTTAAATTTGTATCACAATAGGCAACCATATTATTAATATTGGGCAAGTGATTGCACTTTTGAAGGTTTACCCCTCTCTAAAATCCTTTATTCAATGAAGATCATTACATGGAACATAAGAGGCATCAATAGTTGAGGTAAGTGGAGGAATCTCAAGGAATGAATCAATAAGGAACATCTATAAATTGTGATATTGTAGGAGACCAAAATCCCTTGTGAAAAGGTAAGAGACGTTGCAGTCGTTGTTGGAAAGGATGTGAGTCTATGGCATTGAGTGCTAATGGGAGCATTGGAGATATTACAATCATTTGGAAAACCCTTGAAGTTTCCTTTTCAATATAGAGTGCATATCCAAGGGTTCTCTCAAGAAGATTCATGATTATTGGAACCAAGGAGGTTGTGGTTTGATGGTAATTTATGTTCCTCATCTCTATATAGAAAAGGTGCCCTTTTATCAAAGCTTTGTTTAATAATACAATTGAACCCTAATGAACCCTGGTGATTTTAACCTTCTAAAGTCATTGGAAGAAAAGAAGGGAGGGTTAAGAATATTGGACCCAAATTTTCATCAATTTGGTGAATACATCTAGGAATTGCATGTGGGAAATTTGGATATAATTAATGTGACCTTCACGTGGAATAAACATAGAGGGGGTGAACAGCAAATAGCGAGATGTGTATATCGATCCATGGTATCATAATCTATGTTAGATAGAGACATTTTCATGGAAGTTGTGATTTTACATTGTTTAGGGTCTAATCATTGGCCTATTAAATTAGAATTGGACTTGAAAATCACCCCTAGAAACTTCCCATTTCATTTTGAGAGTTTTTGGTTGTAGGACCCAAAATTTATAACAAAATCCCAGACTTGGTTTGAGGATATTGATGTCCAAGGATGGAATCTAATGCATTCTTTTCATCTCAAACTAAAATAATTAAAAAATAGAATCAAGGAAGGGAAGCAGAAAGAGTTTGGTCATATCTTAACAGATAAATAGGAATTGGAAGCACATATACAATAAGTACAACAATGAATTATTAAATACGTAAGATCCCATGACCCCATCTTGGAAGAAGGCCAATTAGTTAACCAAATTGAATAGAGAAAGAAGAAAGAGAAGACTCTATGGAGATAAAAATCATGAGAGCAATGGCTAAGGGAAGGGGAGCACGACTCAAAATTATTCCATAAGACTATGATAAAGCACCATCATCATAATAGTATCTTCTCTCTCAATTCTAAAGAAGGATAATTCCTTCTACAACACAAAGAAATTGAAAATCAACTAGTCTCTTATTTTCATGATATGTTTACAGAGCCAGTTCCAAATAGGTGAGAATCTATTCAATGAACAACTGCTCATGTTCCTCACCTGATTAATCAAGATAAAAACGAGGCTTTAATGAGGGAAATCAATTTCTTAAAAATGGAATAGAAATTTATGGTTATGCCTCATAATAAAGCACTGGGTTTGGATGAATTCATGATGGATTTCTTCTAGACATGCTAAAAAATTATCGGTCTTGAAGTCCATGCTCTAGTTGAAAAATCTCATCAATCTCAAAAGGTATGATCGGGCCTCAATGCTACTTTCATTACCTTAATCCTAAAATCTAGTAAATCGAAGAAACCTATTGGTTTAGTCCTATTATTTTGTGTAATGATATTTATAAAATCATTTATTCAATTATTTTAAGTCATTTTAAACCCTTGTTAAATAGTATTATATCCCTAGAACATACATGGTTTATTGAGGGATGTTAAATTCTTGATGGTATCGTGACTTCTCATGAGGTTATACATTCCTTATAGAAGTTTAAAAAAACTTGGTATCTTGACTAATATGGACCTTTCTAAAGCATATGACAGACTTGGCCAGGAGTATATTCATAATGAGCTTTATGCATTTGGATTCATTTCGCAATGCGTTTCTTGGATAAAATCATTGATCTCTTTCGCCTTCTATTCCATTCTTCTAAATTGTTATCGCACTGTGACTTTGAATCCATCCCATGGTTTGCTTCAAGATGATCCAATCTCCCCTTTTCTTTTCATTCTGGCAACAAAAGGTCAAGGGAGGTACCTCAAAGAAAGCAACCAATGGATATTATTAAAGGACTTTGTCCTTTTGGTGAGGAATTTCCTATTACACACCAATGATTTGTATATGATATATTACTCTTTTTTGCAAGCCTCTTTGCAAGAAGTTAGGGTCATAAAATCCATTATTGTTAAATTTACAAATGCTTCTAACACCTTGATTAGTGGATTTAAGTCTAATGTGTTCTTATTTAGTACCAACCCTATGGTTCAGGCCCATATTTTTCACATTCTTCAATTTTGGATTAGCAATCTCCAAGAAAATTACTTGGGAGTCTCTCTTGTAGCAAATTACCTAAGAATAACATGTTGGAAAGGTATCCTTCAAAATATTTATAATAAACTTGATAGTTGGGCCTTTAGATCCCTTAAAATGGAAATTTATTTAGACTTTCTCAAGTAAGTCCTTCAAGCTATTCTAACGTATCAATTGTTAGCGCTAGCTTCTCCTAAAGCCATATGCAACTCTATCACTACTTTGTTGAAAATTGTCTTATGGAGCGGAGTGAATAATGTCAAGAAATAGGCACTAATAGCTTAGTAGAATATTTTCATTCCCAAATTGGTAGATGGTCTAAGTCTACGGGACCTAGAGATTTTGAACAATTCCTTTGGAGTGAAATTGTGGCAGTGATGGTTCCAAGGAGGAAAGGATATTTGGAAGCAAATATGTAATAGAAAATATGGGCCTTGTTATTCCCAACTAGGGAAACTATGAGCTAAGATCTTTCCTCTAGGATCCTCGATATGGAACCTCGCACAAGCTAATTCGAATCTAATCTAGAAATATGCCTTCTAGGAGATAAGTAATGGGTGCACTTCTTGTTTTTGGCAAGACTCCTGAAAACAACTACCAAGCCTAAGCGAGAGGGAATATTTGAGAGAATTTCAATCCTTAATTACAAAACAACAATGCTCAAAGGTAGTTGATTTTTAGAGATTGGGTACATATGAAACTCAGTTAAAACTTGGAAAAATAAAAAATATTGATTAAATTCTCCCCCATGGCTTAATGGCCTGCCCTTTCCCAAGGGTTGCAGAATCAGAAAATATCCTATAATCGAGAAATGAATAATATGCATTGGGGTAATCAGACAAGAGGTATTTTCACTCTAGATGAATCCTATTCCTTACTTTTTGGTCATCAAACTTTTCTCTAGGAGGCTCTCTAGAGTAAAACTTAGACAAATACATTGTGGCCTAAGGACACTTGGTTTCTTTAATTGGTGGGAATAAGAAATATTTTGACGTGGGATCACATTCAAAGAAAAGGTTTCCAAGGGTTTTCATTCTTCCATCTTTTTTTACAACAAGAAGAAACAATGGAACATCTTTTAAACAACTACTTATTTTTTTATTCAATTTGGAAGAAGATTCTAGAGCTTTCTTTTCATCTTGATCAGTCCATCACAATTTGATAGAAACCTTGGAACAATTGTGAACCAATGTATTCTCCAGTCGTATGGTAAACAAAGTGTGGATGCTTGTTGTTGTATTTTTTATGTGGGTTGTATGGAAGGAACGAAATAGATGAACCTTTAAAAATAAATACTAATTGAAGATAAAGCTAGGAACATCATTAGACTGAACATTTGGGAAACCATTATGGCTAAGAATTGGTATCAAGATGACTGGAATGCTCAACCTCATGAAGCATCTATTCTGATAAACCTTGATCTTTCTCCCTCAATTCTATTCCCTCCCTCGATGAAGCCACCCTCTCGTCATAGTTTATCACCTAGTTCTTATTCTCCTCCTCCTCCTCCTCCTAAGGGTTTTATGAAGCTCAAATTTGATGGATCTTGGAAAGGTAATCCTGGACTGGCTAGGTATGGAGGTCTCATATGGGACCAAGAGCATAATGTATTACAAATTTCTATGGTTGGTTGTGGTATAATAAGCAACGCAGAGTTTCTAGCCTTAGACATGGGCTTAAGGGTGGTGGTTTTGGTGGGTTATTATAAGCTTCAAATGGATGGATATTCTCAACTAGTTATTAAGACAACTCAAAAATTAATTCAAAATTCTCTAGTAGAAAAACTCTCCGAAAGTTGGAGGCTCATCAACCCGATTTCTTGAATTAGAATGATTCTTTTATCCCTCAATTATGTTACCACTTATGATGAGTGCTAGTATAGTAGCAAGGATGTTGCAACTCCTGGGCTACCAACTTTACTTATCAACCTGGGGTTTGTACAAACTTGGAGGTGACAGTGCTATAAGCACAAGTAAAAGTGAACATCCTCCGTGTTATCACTGTTATCCTAGCGAGAGGCCCCAAGGGTTCCAATCCATACTTATATAGAGTCAGAAGAAGCTTGATTCTTTGATGGAAGAAGAGAAAATCTATTCTAAGAGAGCTACTCTATTGCAGTAATGAAGAAAACAACATGTAATGCTAAATCAGAATTAACCATATCCTAATTAACCATTTAAACAGCTATGCTAAGCAGAATTACTAAATCAACACTAACCTAATACTTTTATCTAAGTTATAGAAGTAAAGAGCATCAAACCATACTAATGTGTAAGTGAGGAAACTAAACTAAATTTGTTTTCACTTTTTTTGGTTTTTTTTGGTAAAATCAAGCATGCAATTTAATTGTTCTTATGGATGTGACACGTGGATGGAAGGTGGTTGAGGATGGCTAAAAAGTCTATGGAGTGTTTGGATGGTGTGGAAGGGTCCTAGGAGGCCTTTTGTGAAAAGAAAGGCCACTGATATAGAATATCAGGCCGACAATGAACTCATTGTGTAAATATTTATTCATTAATACAAAAGTGTGATTTTTGAGTTTGTGTGGTGTGTATTGAGTAATTGAATTATGAATTGTTGGTGGATTAGAGTAATTCGGCATAACATGAGTGTGCAAGGAATTCAAAGAGAATCCGAGAGAGAGGACAGTGCTCAGAGGAGTATTGTGATGATCAAACAGTGTTGGAGTCTGATTGAATAACCAAGTCAAAGCTCAGGAGTGGTAGTGTTTAAATAATACGCAGAAAAAGTTCGGGAAGGAGTCAAGCGGAAGAGAAATTGAAGATCGAAATTAGTGAAAGGAAGAAGTAATGAAGTAGTAGTGCATAGGAATTGTTGGATCAGTCAGATCAACGAACAAGATTAACATAAGATGAGCAGCGGAGATCTTATTGCAGGAGATAAAGTTAATAGATGGATGGATCACATCAAGTCATGTGTCGACAGAAGGGTGGAAAACACACAGAATGATGGAGCAGTCTTTTTAGGTGGTAAGAAAACGACTTTTCTCGCGCGCTCTCGATCAGATATCGGTCATGCAAGAATTCACGTGAGATTGCGCGATAGCCATTGGATCATGTGGGATTGATCAACGGTGGAGATAGGCCAAGCTAGCTGGCGAGTGGGTGACGCGATAGCCGTTGGATCAAGCGAGACAGATCGACGGTGGATATTTGGAGGGCCTAAAGTCAAATGTTGAAATGAATACGTCAGCTATGCGACACACGGTTAATGGTGATTGGTCAGGTTTGTTGTGGATCAGATGATAAGGAAATCCACGGGTATAATCCAATGGAGATGTGATTTATTAGCTTCTGCTTAAGCATTTCAAGGTGTCTAGGGGAATTTTAATGAAAAAGGACAAAAAAATAGTGAGGGTGAGGGTGGACCAAGAGATGGCTGAGGTGGATAAGGTGAAATATGGATGTTGGTAATGAAGCCTATACCTCCTCCTGAAGTACCTGCAATTCTTAAAACTCATATGTCTTCCATGAACTATGCAACAAGATACATTCTCATAAACTAGAAAAGCCTGAATCAGTTGCCCATATTATGCATGAAGAAAGTGCTGAACGAAATGAGAATATGAGTGATATATTATTACAGAAAGAGAGTGATGGAAAAATATGACAATGGAATGAACCAAGTGCTGAATTAAGACAACAAACTCCAAAGCTCATGCGAGAACTAGAAATATAGAAATCTATGTTTTTGGGGTTGCTGAAGGGTCTCTTTCTCAAGTCATGGTGTTAGAGGGAGGAGGTGAGGCCGAGACACCTACTGACAACCTTATGGTTCTCAGAGGGAGGAGGTGAGGCCGAGACACCTGTTGACAACCTTATGGTGATCTTTTTCTCCTTGCTAACCTACTAATTGAAAGAAGGAACAAATGGAAGCAAACTAAAACACAACCAATCTACTCTACACTTCTGTAATGGAAATGCAGCTACTTAAGCAAATGAATGATTAAATCATGAATCTATGTTAGCATACATGTATAGTAAAGAGAAGCCTTGGCTTCTAGGGTTGGGCCCTAACCCAAGAGCTTAAGCCATTTGAGTTAACTTAGTGCTGTCTCAACACAAAACTCATTCTTATTAACAAAACCATGGATTACATAAAAAATTGTCACAAGTCTTGCAGCTCGAAAATAGAGTAGAGTTTTACAATCAAAAATCCAAATCCTACTAAGGTCCTAGGCCTCTCTACTTATACATCTTAAGTCCCCAACAAATTCCTTAAAATTAGGGAGGCTTGGCTCCCAAACTCGAGATAAACTGGTGCTTTGAGTTTCACTAGCTCGATTGCCTTCTAGTCCTCATGATTTGGTTGTTTGCACTCCGAGATAATGAAGGAATATTTAAATGGGGGGTAGTAAATTAGGATAATTTATCTCCTATAATTCCTTTCCCTTGTCCCATTCGAGTTTTGACCAAGGTCTTTGCCAAAATTCCTTGATTTTATCTTTTAATCATGCATTAAATGCACATTAGACCACAAAGCAAAATATCCAACTCTAACTCATCTCATAAACAAAATATAATCAAAATTATGCAATAAGTTGTGAGAATAGTTGGTTTGAATAAGCTAGGAGGTGAATTAAGGCCCATATAATTACTCAATGATGAGGCTCATCATCACCCCCCTACTGAAAGTGTTTCTCATCCTCTGAGAAACTTAGTCAATGTTCATGTCCTTCATGGCTCTGGTAGCCTCTTTGACATCCCATGCCTCTGCTGTGGTCTCTTCTTCTTGTTCATAGAAGCCTACTTTCCTTTCTACTTCTTCCCACTGCCTTTTTTCCTCTTCTTCTTTTCTCCCTTCTAGCATCCCTAGGAGTAGTGGTGGACTGAGTTTTAGGCCTATCCAATTGACCTTCAACCTGTGCATTTATTTCTTATACATAGGTGTCCTATTGAGTGCCTCTCTCAACCTTTGAGGGGAGTGATATTCTCTGATCTTCAAGCTGTGTGGCAGTGTGTTCCATCTCCTTAAGCAGGCATGTATACTATCATCTCCTAGCATCCTAAACATATCCTCAAGATGTGAAATTGCTTACTCTTAGGCAGCAAGATATCTAGGTGCTAGATGAGGATCATTTGCAATTAGATTATGGGTGCTTATTAGGGCCATGGGATTTGATTGTTCAGCTCTAATGAAAAGAGGTTCATTTTTCTCTCTGGCCAATATTATTTTCATCTCTGTAGCCCTTGACTCCTCATGGTTCATCCATGATGCCAAAGCCATTAATTGTAGATCTCCTAGGTTGGCATTAGGATGCCAAACATTCATCTCCGTGAGGGCCATGTTGTGCAAGTAAAACTCAGCCATTTTGGCCCTATCCTCTAGTGTACTTTGATGACAAAGATCTATAAACTGTCTATAGTCCTGAAATGGCATGGTTCCCCTTTGTGTTATTGTTTTACTTTGAAATTGCAGCCATTTTTCTCTGAGGTAAAGAGCATAGGATTTAGCTAGCATCCTAGACTAGATGGCCTCCAAGAAGAGGATGGCCATACATGCTAGTTGGTTTTCCCTTTCCTACAGTTGTACTCTCAGCCATTCTCAAGTTGATCTCTCATTATTGCTTCTTTGTCTCTTAAGCCACTTATCTCTTTGCCCATTTCCTTGAGCTTCTCTTCCATGTGCCCAATGTCTTCAACCCCTTTTTGAGGTATCACCCTGCCTCCTTCAATGAACCGGTAGTAGGAGTCTAGGTTAGGTTGGGGACTTGGTTCCTTTATCTTAGGGTATTCCTCTTTTGTTTCTTGTTTCTTCCCTACCTTTCTTTCCAATTTCTGTGCTTCCTGTAGCTTTTGTTGTGGATCCTGTAGGATGGCCTTACCCTTTAAGGAAGTTGATCTGGTACTAGGCCTCCTTAGATAGGTGATTGGTGACTTAGGGGAAGGCATTTTGTCTCTTGGTGTAGGGGAATCTTCAATCTCAATAGGGATTTTTGTTGATATTTGTGGCTTCCCTTGTTTGATTCTTGTGCTCTTTCTTGTTCTGGAATATAAAGGGGTTTGCCTCCTTCTTTTCCCTTTTTGCTTGACTGGGGTGCTGAGAGCAGTGAGGGCAGTTGTTGCCTCCCTCTCAGGGGCCTCTGGAGACACCCTAGGTGACTCCTCCTTGTGTTCTTCCCCTTTTGTTTCAATGCCTTCTTCCTCTCCATTTTTCTTATCTTCCTCATCTTGTTGTTCTTTCTCATCTCCATGAGTTTTCCTTCATTTCCTCCTCTGTTTTAGCATCATCCTCCTTCTCTTCTCCCCCTTCTTCTTCTGCGTCATCATGTTCCTCTATATTAGTTTCTTCTTCATCCATATCATCCCCATATAGATCTATATCTTCTTCTTCTCTTTTCTTCTCCTCCTCACTGACAGAAGGACTAACATCATCGATGAGGGTTTTGATGTCATCCTCTGCTGGTAAGTCTTTCAAGACCGACCATGTTATAGGTATCTTGAGGTTTTGGATGGCATCCTCAATGAGGATCCTAATCAACCCATGGTGAGCCAATTGTTGGGAATTCCCTTCCTTTACTTTGTTGTTCGAGTCTATGAATGATTGCATCAAGAAATAGGGTATGTTGAGTCTTTGGTGAATTGGTGTTTCTACCCCAAATCTTAATTCTTCAAGCATCCTAAAATGGTAGCCATAAACAGTGTTGTATCTACCCTCACATGAGATATATTTGATGAGTTGGTAACTTATCTCACTCCATGGGTATGGTAGATTGTCCCTCCTTACTCCATTTTTATCCTTTGTGGGTGCTTCACCTTCTAAAAATAATTTCCTTTTTTCCACTTGACTATATGCTTTGTCTTCTTTTGGGAATTCCTAGGGGAAGTGTGGTGACCCTACTGATGAGATATGGGGTGAGATCTATAGTGAGCCCTCTAACTATAACATTGGCATGGATTTTGCTATGTGGAGTGAGGGAATGAGCAAATTCTTGAGACACCTCATCATCATACCTTGTGAATTTTTCGAAAAAAAACTCATCCATTGGTGTCTTATGAAGATTTCAATCACTTGGGGGTGTTGTTGTATCCTCACAATGTTTGTGGGTTCTCTCCTATTAAACCCTCCTATCATCTTTCTTGTGAGGCTTGAGGACGAAATGAGAGGTTTGACACAAGAATTTTAAATTCAGGAGAAAACAGAGTTTCCTATGTATGTAATTCACCTCCCACAGTTGTTATATCCACTAGCTTTTAGAGCATTTCTAGTTCATTTGCTTGTAAATGGGGATGGATTTTTAGATCCTACCTCTTTAGAATGGTGGTAGTGGAAAATTCTCATGATATTCCCTCTTGAACCCCTCTCTTCCTATCCTATAGACTACCTTTGTGTATCTTGTAGACTACTCTTGTAGACTATTGCTGTAGGCATTCCTGTGCATGATCCTACAGAAATTCTCTTGCAGAACGATGGATCCTTGCTTCTGGTGGGTGGCCAAAGTTATGAGAGTGACTTGAGTGAGGGAGTTTCAAGGAGGTAGAATGAAAAAATGCATGCAAACGATGTTTTGTTTCCCTTTATGGCTTTTCGGGGTGAGGTGCTGTGTTGGCAGCAAAGGTACACTGCCATTTTTGGACCGTTGGTCCCCACTACCACCTCATCATTACCACTCCTTGTAATCAGCTCCCACCTCGTAGATCCATAGTTAACCACTTCTTGTTCTACTCCTCCTCTGTCTTTGAGTTTACTGCAGCCATGTGTGAGAGGACACCTGGTTTTGTATGTGATGACTAAACGAAGGTGGCCAAGTTAACTGGCCACCTTTTCACTTATAAACCAACTACCTCGTAACCCTTACAACCTTTGATCAAATGATGCATATGAGTGAGTGAGAAGGATACTTATCTGTGGTCTCCATGCCATGCTGTAGTTGTCGAAGATTAGAGGTGCTATGTTGTTTCTTTGCTGCATGGTCATTCTTCTTCCTCCTCTACTGTCTCCTAATGGTTTCTTGGCTTTTGCAAGTGTCTGTGACTGAAGATATGATGCTACTGCTATTGTGGAGCTCTTGGATCATCCTAGTGAAGACCTATAGCTGATGATTGATATTATGTGGGATAGGCTGCTACAGGATTTCCTACAAGATGTCCTATGGCTACTTCTCCTTTCGAATTTCTTAATCATGTGTTGGCTAGGGCTGTGAGGATGTTGCAATGAATAGAATGAGGGAGTAGGAGTGTGTGTGGAGCAAGGGACATTTAGGTAATGCTCTTACTCTCCTCTGTTTTCCCCTTTTTTCTTTTCTTTTTTCATAAATGGCAGAAACTAATCTCTTTTTGTTTTGAATGGTGAGTGCAGGGATGATGTTAATGGACGAAGCGAGGGGTTAGATCATGTCTAGAATGAATTTTTGGGACCTAACCAACCTACCATTCTGTCTCAGATTGCTTCCTGTAGGTTTTCCGGGCTATTGTCATCTTGTAGGTTTTCAGGGGATCCTGTAGGAATATAAGGGATCTTGTAGAAAACACAGTCTTCGCCTCAATTGAAGCAATGGAGTTAAAAAAACAATGGAATTGATGGAGGGTTGCATGGTAAGGAGAGGAGGAGATGAATATATGTGAGTTAGGGTTCCCTTTGGATCTTTTCTTTGCTCTTTGATTGTCTTTCTCACCCACCTGCAAATAAAAATTATGTACTTTTCCTCTTTTTTTTTCTTTTCTTTTTTTTTTAGAAAAACACCTAGTTTGCCTCAGAGAGGTTTTCACCCTAGATGTTTGCCCTGGGCGCCTCAAGGAAGGTTTTCACCCAGGGATCTTCTTATTCTTTTTTCCCATTTTTTTTAATCATTGGGCTGCCTCACGAGGTTTTCAACCCAAATATGGGACTCAGGCGCCTCATGGATGTTTTCACCTGAATCCTTATTCTTTTTTCTCTTTTTCAGTGACCTGATGAGGGAGGATCTGGAACTTGCTCCACCATCATCACTGTCTTATTGATATTGTCAATGAACTCGTGTTTTGATAAAGGCCTCTTGTACATTTTCAATCGATATCCATTAACAAGCAATGGAATGGCTTCTTCATCTATAGTTTTGATTTACATTGAACCATTATCATGGCATCTTTCCACCACATAAGTCTGAGCCATCTTGTCCTTAGCTTTCCCTTGAAGTCTTTATACCTAGAATCATATAGAAATGCCCAATCACTCTCTTGAAATTGCTTCTCCTTAATATGTCTATTATTCCAGATCTTCCTCTGAAGCTGAATTATCTCTGTATGTAGGAGGGCCTGCATTCTGAATTCATCCAAGCCATTCAAATGGAACAATATTTCTTTCTGTGCATGAATGAGATCCAAATCTATTTAGGTTGCCATCCTCAATGTGTTATATTCAAACTCAATGGACAACAAAGCCTTTTTCCCATAGACCATCTCATAGGGTGTAAATCCATTGGTGGTCTTCCATGTTGTATTATAGGCCCAGGTGGCCTCAACTAGTCTCTCTACCCAATCCTTCCTGCTGCTTCTCATTACCTTGGTTAAGATGCTCTACATTGCCCTGTTGGTCACCTCCACTTGCCCATTAGCTTGTAGATGATAAGGAGTGGAGGTCCTATGCTTGATTTTGTGATGGTTGAGAAGTTCTTCAACCATATTGGAGGTAAACTGGTTGCCTTGGTCTGTGACTAGCTCTCTAGGGTACCCATATTTGTAGAATAAATTCTCCCTTAGGAACTCAGCCACCTTCTCTTATGTTGCTACCTTAATCGCCTTGGTTTTAGCCCACTTAGTCAAATAATCAGTACAAACAATAATGTATTTTTTTTGCTTTAAAGGAGGGTTGATAGGCCCAATGAAGTCCATGCCCCACTTGCCAAATGGCTCGAAAGTCACTTGAGGTTGTAAGGGAATTTCATCTCTTGGAGTATGCTTTCCCATCCTTTAGCACCGATCACACTGAATAATGTACTTTTTCACATCCTAATGAAGAGTGGGCGAATAATAGCTTGCATGTAACACTTTGAATGTTGTCTTCTTTGTTACAAAGTGACCTCCACAAGGCCCATCATGACAGGTAAGAAGGATGTCAAAAACTTCCTCTTCCCTTACACACCTTCTCAATATTTGATCTAGGCCATGTTTGAAAAGATTGCCCCCAATCCAGGTGAAGGGGATGCTTTTCCTGACTATCTTGCTCTTTTTTTTGGAGGACAAGTTTGGTGGGAAATGTGCTGATACCAAAGAGTTTGCTATATCAGCAAACCATGAGGAGAGAACTGAAATAGAAAATAAATGCTCGTCTGGTAACTAGTCATCCACCATTCCTTCTTCACCTGCAGGCAAATTCATCCTAGATAGAAAATATACAACAACATTTTCCTTACCAAGATTATCAACAATAGTTAGATCAGACTACTGTAATAAAAGCAACCATCTTATAATTCTAGCATTCACATCTGGTTTGTTCATTAAATATTTGATTGCAGCATGGTCAGTATGCACAAATGTTTGGTAGCCTGTAATGTAGTGCCTAAATTTGTTTAATGAATGCACAACAACTAGAAGTTCCTTTTCGGTCACAGTATAATTTAGCTCAGCCTTTGATGGGTTCTTACTGATAAAATACATGGCATGGGGAAATTTCTCCTCTACCAAACCTAAGGCTGCTCCTATGGCTTTGTGTGGCATCATCATGAATATGAAAAGGGAGGGCCCAGTTTGGGCCTCGAAGAATTGGTGTAGTGGTTAACTTACCCTTTAAAATGTCTAAGGCCTCTTAACAATTTTTTGACCATATAAACTCAAACTCTTTGGCCAACAACCCAAATAAAGGAGAGGCCAACTTACTGAAGTCCTTTATGAACCTTCAGTAGTATCCAGCTAACCCGAAGAAACTCCTGACATCCCTCTGCTTTTGTGGAGGTGGGACCCTTTGGATGATTGCTATTTTTTTTAGGTCCACCTACAATCCTTGCTAAGATATTGAATGACCTAGCACAGTCCCTTCAGTCACTAAGAATTCACGTTTTCCCAGATTGAGAGACAAGTTCATTTCAATGCATTTGTGTAACACTTTGCTTAGGTTAGTCAGGGCTTCTTGAAAATCACATCCATAAGGTGTAAAATCATCAATATAAATTTCCACTGCATCATGTACTAATTAGGCAAAAATGCTCAAGACTACTCTCTAAAAAGCGGCAGGAGCATTGCATAGGCCAAAAAGAAGGACCCTATAGGAAAAATTACCCCAAGGACAGGTGAATGTGGTCTTATCCTAGTCTTCTGGGTAGATTTGGATTTGGTTGTACCCACTGAATCCATCTAGGAAAGAAAAAAACTTCTTCCCTTATAGGCCATCTAGCACTTGGTCAATGAAGGGTAGGGGAAAATGATCCTTCTTTGTGGCTTTGTTCAACTCCCTGTAATCGTCAGAAATCCTACACTTACCATTTTCTTGGGAACTAACACTAAAGGAGAGACCCACTCACTGTCGGAGATAGGGTAAATGAATCCTGCATCTAGTAGTTTTTGTAGTTCTTATTTGACTATATCTTTAAGAGTTGGATTCATCCTCCTTTGTGGTTACCGAACCAGCTTGCAACCTTATTTGATGTATATGTGCTTACACACTGAGGGGTGTACTCCCTTCATTTCCTTGTAACTCCAAGCGAAGGATTCTAGGTTTTCTCTCAACATGTTGCATATCTTTTCCTCTTCGAGAGCAGAAAGAGATGGATTAATTTTCAAATTTTAATCTGGGCCAAATTCTATGGTTTTGACACGAAGTGGGTTGGAATCGGCCAAGCATAAGTCAATTGGGTGATTGTTCTAGGTTTCCCTTACTTATTCTTCTAATGGTAACGAACTACGAGTTGGACTTTGGAGCAGGTGTTCAATTAAGTCATCCTCATTTTTCTTACCTCCTCCTATGGTTGCTTCCAAAGCATAAAGTTGGGTGGAATAAACCTCATCTTCTTCCTCCTTCTCCAACCATAACGGTAAATCATGCTCTAGAGAAGGTTGAGCAAGAGGGTATAGGACTAACTGTTTGGACATATGCTTGTTCTTGATGGTCATATTCCCAACTCTCCAGGTAATGTAAGCATCGGCTGTGGCCAACCATGGCCTCCCAAGGATGAGAGGGTAACCAGTAAGCTTATTCTTAGGCTGGAGAACTAGAAAATTTGTAGGGTACTCCCAGGAGTCAATGGAGACCATCACATCCTCCACAATTCCCTCAGGGGTGACTGTGGAACAGTTTGCAAGTTGCAGAACTGTTGTGGTCTTCCTCAATGACCCTTGGAGGTTGAGCTTGACATGGTGTTCTTGGTCATCACATTAATGGCAGCCCCAAGATCGATCAGAGTGTGTGGGACGATGGTGACATTGATGTGCACATCTACTACAGGGCTTCCAGGGTCCAAATATTTCTGACATATTACCTGCCCTAGCATTAAGTTGGACAACTTCCCAATGACATTAATGGTAGGGGCATCCCTTTTTCTTCTTCCTGGATGCTTGAAGCATTTCTCCTTAATCAACTTATTGTAAATGGGAACATCTTTTATTGCCTGGAGAAGGGGGATCTGTACACATAGATTTTTCAATTCTCCTAGAAGTTTAGTTTCTTCTAGGGTATGCTAGAGTGGTTGGTCTAATCCCTCAAGAAAGGGTGGATTTACTTTAACGTTTCTTTCCTCTCTTTCTTCCTCAACCTCCCTATGTGGAGAGGGAGGTTGGTTATTTGGGAGAATTCTCCCATATCTTAGGTTGATCTCCTGGAGTTCTATAGCATAAGCTGGGTATGATGTCTCTCCATTGTATACTTGTTGAGTCTGCCTATTTTTTAGGTTCGGATTTAGTTGGGTAGGAATCTGGGGTTGCTTGGGTGGAGCAGAGTGTAGGAGTTGTGGTTGGGTAGGTGGTGGAGGAAATAGAGTTGGATCATTGTTGTATTGGGTCCTCCACCCCAGGAGTGGGGTATTCCACTGAGGTTGTGGTGGAACGTAAGGTTGAAATGATTGGTTGGCTAGTTGGGAATGATACTGAGATGCATAGGACCAAGGAGGGGCTGTAGACCAGGAAGGATGAGCAGGGGTTCCCCAAGAAGGTATACTTGTGGTTTGGTTGGGGTTGTAATATGCATGGGATGACCCTTGTATACCCTGCTGGTATGGTCTAGGCCCAAGAGGTCTCCTTTGGTTGATGTTGCAAAGTTTCTCAGTGACCCCTTTAGCTCCTTGATATGTAGCTTTGAGTCTGAGTAAAGAAGGGCACTTGTCTATGGAGTGGTTTTCTTCATAGACTGAGCAAATCTCAATGCAGTTCAATAGACATTCGTTCCTAGGATGCCTCCTGGTGCATATAGGGAAAAATATCGCCAAGGCTCTCTTTGCTTCCTCTTGCTTCCTTTTGATGTTCTTGGTGTCCAATTGCAAGGCAAGGGTTTGCATCATCTCACTTTTGAAATCTTCCAACATATTTCCAATTTCACCCTTGATGGATGAGTTGGAAGATAATGTACTAGCCATAGGTTGACTACTCCTACCCTTTTTCCTAGCTACCCTAGAATGGTTTCTAAAGACAGTCTTGATATCCTCATAGGGTACTTAGTAGACATCTCCTCCTGCTAACAAATGTAAGGTATCCAAAAGATCTTCCCTTACTCCTCTGAGCAAGACCAACTTTAGTGACTAGGGGTCAAGTGTGCACCTAACCCTTTTGTAACTGAGCAGGAATTTTTCTTTGTAGCCTTCTAAGGATTCATCCTGGCCCATAGTCATCCTGAAAATCTCTTCTTTCGCATCCTTTGACCTACAGTAGTCTCGATGTTTGTTGTTAAAATCATGTTGCATATGAGCCCAAGTTGTGATGCTATCTCCAGGTAAACCCATGAACCAACGCAATGTTGCATCCTTGAGGGTAGATGGAAACCGTTTTAATTTTTTCTCATCATCTATATAGTCATAGGTTCGGCATAAATGACAAACTCAAATAGGAAAGTGTCGAGGTCATCTGTGGTTAGGCCATGGAAATGAGGTAGAGAAGAGGGGCTTATATTCTTCATCATAGTGTCCCCGTTGGTTTCCCTGAAGGGGAAGGCACCCTCAACTCTCTCTCTATTCCCTCTGTCACTTCGCTTTTCAACCATTGGTTTAGTAGGATTGGATTCTTCTTCTTCTTCTTCCCCTGTAGATTCTTCCGATATGTCAGGTTGCTCACCTAAAGGTTCCTCTAGTTCACAACCACCGAAAAAGAGAGAAGGCTAGTTGTTGGATGCAGTGGGGGTATTTGGCAAGAATTTCCCTAAATTGTCCCTATTCCTATGAGGCATGAAAGGAAATGTTTTTGGGATGGTTTTTGTAAGATTTTTTTTGCTGGAAAGTACTTTGCAAAAATGAAATTGCTAATTGAATGAAAACTATTAACAGAAATAAAAGTTACATGCTGAATTGAAATTCTACTTGCAGAATGGAAAAGAAAGTAGATAGTGACAACTAAAAAAAAGGAAGCTACTAGATTACTTTTACAGAAATAAACTAATGAGAGAAAACTGAAGACTAGAAATAGAAGAAAAGAAAGTAGTAATCATATCCTACTCAGACACCTCCCCAGAAACGACACCAAAAAGTGATGAGTGCTAGTATTTCAATAAGGATGTTGCAACTCATGGGCTACCAGCTTTACTTATCAATCCGGGGTTTGTACAAACATGGAGGTGACAGTGCTATATGCACAAGTGAAAGTGAAGGTCCTACCTGTTGTCACTGTTCATCTGGCGAGAGACCCCAAGGGTTCCAAGCCAGACTTCTATAGAGTCAGAAGAAGCTTGATTCTTTGATGGAAGAAGAGAAAATCTATTCTAAGAGAGCTACTCTACTACAGTAATGAAGAAAACAACATGTAATGCTAAATCACACCATATCCTAATTAACAATTTAAACAGCTATGCTAAGAAAAATTTCTAAATCAACACTAAGCGAATGCTTCTATCTAAGTTACGGAAGTACAGAGGATCAAACCATACTAATGTGTAAGCAAGGAAACTAAACTAAATTTGTTTTCACTTTTTTTGGTAAAATCAAGCATGCAATTTAATTGTTCTTGTAGATGTGACAGGTGGATGGAAGGTTGTTGAGGATGGCTAGAAGGTCTATGGAATGTTTGGATGGTGTGGAAGGGTCCTAGGAGGCCTTTTGTGAAAGGAAAGGCCACTGATATAGAATATCAGGCCGAGAATGAACTCATTGTGTAAATATTTATTTATTAATACAGAAGTGTGATTTATGAGTTTGTGTGGTGTGCATTGAGTAATTGAATTATGAACTATGGGTGGATTAGAGTAATTCTACATAACATAAGTGTGCAGGGAATTCAAAGTGAATCCAAGAGAGAGGATAATGCTTAGAGGAGGATTGTGATGATCAGGTAATGTTGGAGTTTGATTGAATAACCAAATCAAAGACCAAGAGTGGCAGCGTTTAAATAATATGTAGAACAAAGTTTGGGAAGGAGTCAAGTGGAAGAGAAATCGAAGATTGAAATCAGTGAAAGGAAGAACTAATGAAGCAGGAGTGTGCAGGAAATGTTGGATTAGTCGAATCAACGAACAAGATTAATGGAATATGAGCAGCGAAGATATTATCGCAAGAGATTAAGTTAATAGATGGATGGATCACATCAAGTGACGTGTCGACAGAAGGGTGGAAAACATGTAGAATGGTGGAGTGGTCTTCATAGGTGGTAAGCAGTATCTCATGCGCCCTAAGAATTGTAAGCAGTATTCCTATATTTCACACGATTATCCTAAGTGGCTGACACATAGCACGGGAAAATAACTTTTCTCATGCGCTATCAATCGAATATCGGTCGTGCAAGAATTCATGCAAGATTGCGTGATAGTCGTTGGATCATGCGGTATTGATAAACGGTGGAGATCGGCCAACCTAGTTGGCGAGTGAGTGACACGATATCCATTGGATCAAGCAAGACAAATCGACGGTGGATATTTGGAGCACCTAAAGTCAAACATTGAAATGAATACGTCAACTATGCAACACGCGGTTGACAATGATTGATCAGGTTTTTTGTGGATCGGATGGTAAGGAAATCCATGGGTATAGTTTGATGTAAATGTGATTTATTAGCTTCCACTTAAGCATTTCAATGTGTCTAGGTGAATTTCAATGAAAAAGGACAAAAAAATAGTGAGGGTGAGGGTGGACCAAGAGATGGTTGAGGTGGATGAGGTGGAAGATTGATGCTGGTGATGAAGTCTAGATCTCCTCCTAAAGTACCTGCAATGCTTAAAATGCATGTGTCTTCCACGAACTATGCAACAAGATACATTCTCGTAAACTAGAAAAGCATGAATCAGTTGCCCATATTATGCATGAAGAAAGTGCTGAACGGAATAATAATATGAGTTAGATCTTATTAAAAAAAGAGAGTGATGGAAAAAGATGACAATGAAATGAACCAAGTACCAAAATCAATAAAACAAACTCCAAAGCTCATGTAAGAACTAGAAATCTAGAAATCTGTGTTTTTGGGGTTGCTGAAGGGTCTCTTCCTCAAGTCATGGTCCTGGAGGGAGGAGGTGAGGTCGAGACACCTTCTGAAAACCTTATGGTGATATTTTTCTCCTTTATAACCTGCTAAATGAAAGAAGGCACAAATGGAAGCAAACTAAAACACAACCAATCCACTCTACACTGTTGTAATGGAAATGCAACTACTTAAGCAAATGAACGATTAAACCATGAATCTATGCTAGCATACATGTACAATAAAGAGGATCCTTGGCTACTAGGGTTGGTCCCTAACCCAAGAGCTTCAGCCCTCTGAGTTAACTCAGTGTTGGCTCAACACAAAACTCATTCTTATTATCAAAACCATGGGTTGCATCAAAAACTGTTACAAGTAGTGCAACTCGAAAATAGAGTAGAGTTTTACAATCAAAAAATCCAAATCCTACTGAGGTCCTAGGCCTATATACTTATACATCTTAAGTATCCAACAACTTCCTTAAAATTAGGGAGGCTCGACTCCCAAACTCGAGATAACCTAATGCTTTGACTTTCACTTGCTCAGCTGCCTTCTAGTCCTCATGATTTGGCTCTTTTCACTCTGAACTGATGGAGGAATATTCGAATTGGGGGTAGTAAATGAGGAGGAATTAACTCCTATAATTTCTCTCCCTTTTCAAATTCAAGTTTTGACCAAGGTCTTTGCCAAAATTCCTTGCTTTTATCATTTAATCATGCATTAAATGCACATTAGACCACAAAGAAAAATATCTAAATCTAACTCGTCTCATAAACAAAACATAATCAAAAGTATGCAGTAAGTTGTGAGAATAGTTGGTTTTCTAAGCTAAGAGGTGAATTAAGGCCCATATAATCACCCAATGATGAGGCTCATCAACTTCTCACACCTAGAGAACTAGAAATAGAGATGCAAATTTCTTGGCAGACATGGGATGTAGCCAAAGAGGAATGTGTTTTAATGTAGGTTGACCTCTGAAAACCCAGTTAGACTAGCACAATAACTTGTATCACATTTTGAAAGACGAAAAAAATTACCCAATGGGAGGGGGGTTTCCTACAAGGAGAATGGCTCCTTGATGGGAGTGTTACTTGAGGAGAATAGTGGCTTTGGGGGCCATGCCTTCCACCCCATGGAGATGAGTTTATTAAATGAAAGGGTGATGTGACCACCCCCATGCATGCATAAGCATGTGAGTAGATGATAAGAAAATTTCCATGGGATGCAGTGTATAAGGATTTAAGGTGGGTCAGCACATTCAACTGTAGTGCAGAACAGGGGGAAAATAGCTCAAGTTCCCAAAAAAGGAGACATGGCTCAGAGCAAGAGAAATCATTGCAAGGTTTTTGAGTAACTAGATACCAACAATAAATGAAAATTGTTTTCTTTCCATCCCTGGAGTCAATTTAGGGGGGATAGCTATCATCTTGGCTCTGTTATTAAGATATTTGGGTGAAATTTTTATGATGGAACTAGGGGACAAGGGATTTTGCAAAACTGTTAACAAGGAGGGTTAGTCATTATTCCAGAGAAGACTATGGGTTCTTGGGCACTCTTCAAGAAACTGTCACACAAATATCGTTTCTAGTAATTCAACCTTTGTGCATAGAGGATACTGCCACCTGGGTAACTTTGAACTCCTATCGTTATTTTTACAAATTGTTCATATGCATTTTTCTTGGCTTCTGGTGTTGCTTTAAAGGTATTCTTGTATGGCTCAGTGGCTTGGAGATAATCTTGTATCTTTCTCTCAATTACAATAGTGGTGAGGTGTTGATGAAAATGAGATTTTGGGGGTTGCCCAAAATTTCAATTCCTTTAAAAAATCTTGATCCTTCCCTTCAACCCATTACAAACATGCAATATACGATTAAAATCTCACAACCACAAGGTAATACAATACATAGCAATATATAATTAACACAGAACATGAACACATATTTGTATATTTACGGAACAATTACAAAATTAAGGCATTTCAGCCTTAAAACAAGCTCTAGCTTGACTACATCTTGCCACTCACAAAATTCCTCACAAAACAGATATATCTTTCACACCCTATCACATTATAATTATGTAAGAATTTTAGGAAGGATCAATCCTATCCTCTCCTTATTTCCTCCACAAAAGCTTCATGCATGAAAGCTTTAAATCTGCTTTATCATTTTTAAATCTATTTTTCTGCTTTAAATCACGCTTTTATTTTATTCTGATCCTTTGGTTTGCTTTGTTGTTGGTTGGTCCTGCATCAGGTGTCCCTTCATTGTGGAATTTTTCTTCTTCGGTAATTATACCTTGCATAAACTAGTGTTGCATCTTCACCTATTTCTTGATGCACCTATTCTTGAATTGGCTTCTGACTTTCCTGTGCTCCCAAATCTCTTCCTTGACATCAGTTCTGACTTTTCTTCACCTCTATATTAAATCCTCTACCACTATAAATACCTGTGTATACCTCTAGTGCATAAGCTTGTTGGTTAATATGCAATTCCAAAGTATGTGAAGTCAACGTGGAGGGGCGGTCACCACCCCTAGGGTCAAAATTGAGTTGAGCAGCAGGCCCAAGAGGCCATTGAAACTTATCATTTGTTCATCCCCCTAGAAACTTGCAATGAAATCCATCAATTGGAAACCCTTGCTGCTAGAGATAGACAAGCTTTCTTAGAATCCGAGATAATGGAAGAAGTTTTTAACTAAGTTCCTAACCTGTTCATACCAAGGAAGGAGGAAGAAATATCTCAATGCTATATCATTATACTAGAAAATGAAGACCCTATTGGGCAGCATCTTAATGGAAAAATAAGAAGAAAGATGCAATATCTTTGCAAGTTTAGAAGGCATAAAACATGTTCAGATAATTCAGTGGGTGTGTTTAGAAAAAATGGATGCTAGGTTGTTTCATATCAAGCACCACCTCTAGTGTGATCTTACTCCCTCAAGTACTCTAGGCTCCAATGCCAAAGATCGGGCACCTTTCACCTCCTCAAACTCTGGACTTCCTTAATATTAGTTTGTAGTCATTTGCTTTACAACTCAAACTCTTGACTTCCTGAATATTGACTTGTACTCATTTTCTTTACAATTTGGTAATAGAGACTTTAATCATGTTAAAGTTGTTAAAACTCTTAGAATTTTGGACAAAATATTCTATTGGTAAGTAGTCAAATTAATTAGTTTTGTGCGCGACCACCTACTAAAAAACATGTTTAAGCTAGTTGGTTGTTAATGAACTTGATTAGCATGATTTTGTGAGGTGATACAATATTAACTCAAAAAATAAAAAAATGATTTGTCTTATTATTATTTTTATAAATGTGACAATATAAATATTGGAGTTAATAATTTTATTAAAAATTAATATTTGTTATATATATTAGTAATATTTTTTATTTTTAAATTGTAAAACAAGGTATTTTTTTAGAAATGTCTTGCTTCAAAAAATTAGATTGTATCATATCATCATCAGCAATGAGCCCATTACACTAAACTACATCTACTACATTCCTGGTATCATATTCCAAGATTGGAAATGGATTTTTTCTTTTTCCTTTTTTTTTGCGGAAGTTAATTCATCTTGTTGAATTATTATCAATATCAATTGTAGATAAAATATTGACATCATTTCTTGAAACAATTCCATTACCAATAATTCTACCATATTGGTCGTTTCCTTATCACTATCAAATTGATGTTTAAAATATTTATAGATAAAAAGTCAACATAATCCCAATACAAATTTATCGCCTTTTTCCTCTCCCCAAAACTCCCTTGCAGCCGAATTTTTCTTTCAAAACTCAAGAAGCTAACTAAAAACAAACCCAATTTTGTGGCATTTAAGAATTCTGGTAACCAGTTTGAATCTCATACCATCTAGTGAGTTCCCTGATTCTGCAATAAGCCTAGAGCTCCGGCGAGTTTTCTAACATTTATGGATTAATGACTTTAATCTGAACTTGTGTTTAAGATGGGTTTTGTGAAAAATTTTGATGGGGGAAATTGTATTTATTCATAAGGAAAATTTTAAAGGTTGAATACCACTTATGGATTAATTTTCTGTAGGTTTTGAAAAGAAATTTAAAGAAATAATTTATTCAAATTTTATAATTTATATTTTTAATATGAAAAATGCACTTAAATTATATAAAATTATATTTGATATTTTTCAAAATATATTTTTGATTAATAAAATTGTTTAAAATTTAACAAAGCAGTTGTTTTTAGTGTGATTTTTTAGATTTTTTGATACCACAATTTTGTGAAAAAAGATTGAGATGAAATTCTGATTTGTGTTATTTAAATTTGTTTTTTGATTGTACATATAGATTCAACACCCTGAAAAACTTCTAAAGCACCTCTATTGTGCAGAGGTTACCATCAAATTTGTGATTTCACTAAATTCTTGTTTAATTTATCTCCAAAAAAACTAAAAAAAAAAGACTTCCAAAAGTATTCACTAAAAGAATTTAATAATTCTCTTTTTAAATTTTCTTTATTTAAATAAATATATAAAATCACATAATACATCTAATTCTAAAATTAATATAACAATCGTCACCTTTTTGCTCTCCTCTTTCTAAATATTATACAAAATTCATAAAATTTATATTTTTTAACTAATTTGTATGCATCATATAAAATTTATTTAAATCAAAATAAATTAAATTTACACTCTCACCTGTCTATGCTAAAATATAATAATAACATGTAATGACATATGTGACAATGTGACAATGTACGTGACATAATGACGCATTAAAAGTTATTTTTTATCTTCAAGTATCATGGCATTTAAATGGTATAATGACATATCAAAAGTTAATTTTTTATTTCAAAAATAATATTGCATTTAAATGGTGTACCTATAAAATATATATGTTATAAAACAAGTGTCATATAGTATATTTTATAAAACAAGTGTCAAATAGGAATTAGTGTCATATAGTATATTTTATAAAACAAGTGCCAAATAGGAATTAGTACTATAGTAATTAGTACTTGTCGTTTAATTTAAATATGATTAATTGGAATATAAATTGTTGACAAAGTGTGAGATGATCAATTAAAGTCTTCATAAAAAAATAGAAATGAAAGTGAAAATATTGTGCTAAAATGTTGTTTTTTAGCGAGCACCCTACATCATTGGTGAGTTATAATGAAGCTTTATAACTTTATTTTCTTTGTAGTGTTTGGTTTAAACTGATATAGATAAATCTAGCTTCAACTCAATAAGAAACTTGTTTTGCACAACCAATTGTATCCTAGAGTTTATGGGAATTGAACATGATTGATATAGAGTTAATGCAATTGTGTTTGTGGTGGTAAAGGCATGGCAATATGAAACAAAACTTTTATTCTTATCACTGAAATGTGTCTTTTTCTTTTGAATAGTAAAATTGAGTTGAGATAATCTAATTTGTGATTTAGTATTAAATTAATTTTTAAATTAAATTGTAAAGACATGTTAGTTAATATTTATGAATAATTTGTAATAACAATTGTTTTATCATTAATTTAGCAACTAAATTATAACTAGCATGGTCATATAAATCAAATCATAGTAAATTTATAATTGAATATCAAACACTTAGTTTCTGATCAAAATACTTACATTTGGTATAGTGAAAATAAAAGTATTTAAAAAATTTTAATATTAAAATAAATAAAATATATCATTATCCCTTTTCAAAAATATTCTAAATATTATATGTTTGTCTATGATTTGTGGTTTAGTACTAAATTGATTGCATTTGACAGCGATTTTGAATAAAACCAGGAATAAAGTTGCAATAGAATAGATTAAACGACTTTAACAAAATTCACACATTAACTTTTTGCATGGTAATTGAGACCAATCTTCAGTGTTTGATTCGAGGAAAGAAAGTAAAACAACTTTAACAAACCAATTGAAACACATGAGAAATTGAAAACTAACCTCTCAATAAACTCGAAGAGTCTTCAATGACTGGAAAGAAGGTAAAACAACTTTAACAAACCAATTGAAACACATGAGAAATTGAAAACTAACCTCTCAATAAACTCGAAGAGACTTCAATGACTGGAAATAGAATATGGAACTTCAAAGGCTCAAAAGAGAATATGGAACTTCAAAGTGGGACCCTGACATTATCCCAGATGGAGTTTTGATTCAAGGAAAGAAGATAAAACAACTTTAACAAACCAATTGATACATATGAGAAATTGAAAACTAACCTTTCAATAAACTCTTAAACTCTAAACAAAATAGAGTTTCAAATATTTTGATGTCCAAGAACAATAGACATTAATCACAAGACACACGAAAAAAAAAGATAATTTTCTTGAAGTTTTTATATATTTGTAGACAGAAACTATAAAAACTATATTTATATAAAACAATTTCAATAAAGTTAAGAAAAATTTGCTTATGAGATCCTAAAAATTAATAACTAAACATCAATAAAACTTTCTTATACATAAAATTGTGGGAAGAAAATGATCAAAATTCTAAGAAACTAAAACTAATCTTTCATAGATAATTATGTAGCCAGAAATAAATTGATTATGTATTTGGTCATTGAATGAAGAAAAAAGAAAAATTATATATATGAATTAAACAATATTAGGAAACACATTTTTAATTGTTTTTTCCTCTTTAATTTTTCAACTCTTAAAAACATGAGAACAAAAAGACAAGAATATAAGCAAATTGAAATAATAAACTTGAAAAAATACTAGGAAAAAAAAAAATCTTTTTAAAATTGTTCTATCTTAATAGAAAATATGGAGAAAAAATTTATTCATGAAATATAGAAATAATAGAAAAGAAATAATAAGACCTCAACCACTCATTTTACAAATAGATTAATTTAATTTAATTAATAATATTAATAATAAAGTGAATCTCCAATGTTAAATTATGGATAAGTGGCATAAATTTTTGGTCAAAGACAAATTGAATACCTAGTATTATAGCTGGAAGTTCCAAGTATAATAACATAAAAGTTAAAAGAGCTTAATATTCGAGTAAAATAAGATTTTTACATTTTTCATAATGTTGAAGTTGAAGTTTTAGAAATAAATGGTGTTTCTGAGTTTAGACTTCTGTGATTCATATTAATAATACCAAAATCTTTAGGAAAAAATCACATAGGAGTAATATGGTTGAAGCGTTTCGAACTAACCAGTGTGGTTCATCTTGAGGACAAGATGATGAATCATATCGAGACAATGAAATAAATAGATGATGAGAGCAGCTAACTAGCCGCTAGAAAAAATAGCTAGTTTGACTAAAAATAATTATTTCTAAGAATATTGATGGTTCCCTCTCCCACCAAGTTTTTCGAAAGAAAACGCACACGGAGCAGTATCTTCATGCCAATTCCCACCATTTCCAAGCTCAGAAGATGTGGGTTCTCAATACCCTTGCTACTAGGGCCTTAAGGATCTCAAATAGTATCTTCACGCCAGTTCCCACCATTTCCCAACTTAGAAGATGGGGGTTCTCAATACCCTTG
>APFE030087508.1:9031-21215 GCA_000404065.3 Pinus taeda
CCAACCTAACATAGGGTCCAAAACCAAAATTTTCCAGGGCGCTACCCCAGACCCCATAAAGTGGGGTTACGGGTACCCCTCAAACCCCCTGTTAACTATGTGGAAAGAATATAACACAAACCAACATAAACACATAAGATGATATATTCATGGCTTTGATGACAAGAAGTGCATGATCTTTATGAGACATCAAATGTAATGCATGAAAGGTTCCATCACATCAAAGGGAAATAAGTGAGTCTCTTCGAAAAAAGTAATAGTACTATCTTAGAAGAGACACACAAGCAATACAAAAGAATCATTAGTTAACCTACAAAGTAGTTCACAAGATAAAAATGATCGTAATAACATAAAAACACGCATTCAATGAGATACATATTAAATCAAATTAATTAGTTCATTAACATTAGTGTAAATGAGATAACATACATCATAAATATATAAAGAATAGTCTTAGTACATCTACGACATATACATGAAGGCATATTGGCTCTGAGAGCTTCTTATCATTAAGTGAAAGTTACAAGAAGGTAATTACATTGATATAATACTAACCCCATTAGTGGAACATGAAGCCAACACTTTCTTCTCCAAAGAATGATACCCCTCCTATGCTAGACTAGAGAAGCCAAGGCTCCAAATTGTTGGTTCCAAGCCTTTTTTTGAGAGATGAGACTTTATTTGTAACAAATGAGATGACCCTTCTTCTCCCTTTGTGACCTTTGAGCTTACCTAATGACTCTTGGATTTTTTTTTTCTTTATTATAACTAATGACTTTCCATATTCCACATTTAACTCTTAGACTTAGACTTATATATTTATTTTCGAATACAATAATACAAAACCAATATAGGACAAGAATGGGTGGAGCCTAATAAGACAAACTATATACATTAAGATTCATTTTGAGGAAACTTTAACTTCTAATTTTATGGTTACATATTGATGCCAAGATTTGTATTGTGTGATTGTATCCTCAAACGTTGTAGGAAGATTAGCTTGAAATGAACTCTAGCTTCCATAGAATCTTGGTAGATGGCTTTATAACCAGTTTGTGCTTCATTCATCAATAAAAATTGCTCCATATTGACCTTAGTAGGACCACCTATTTATTTTTGCATGTTGTGTTTGTTAATCTCCAAGTATTCTTTGGTAGTGATATACTTCAGTTGGTTCAACTATTCCTCAACTTCCTGCCTAACAACATTTATGTCCTTTTTGTCTAGAAATGACCCTACTGAGGGGATATTGTGTGCTTGAACAAAGGAATCCAAATTGTTGTATAATTTTTCATAAGTGGCTAAAATTTTGGCCACAAATATGCCACATTGTTTGTTTCTTTGCATGAGCATCGTCGCCTCAACGTTTTCCAACATTGCTTCTTTCCTTGTATTCATGGCCAATTTTGCTAGTGTACTCCTATACTTAGTTCCACATTCATGGATTGTGGTAATGGTTGCATGAATGAATTTTAATAATTTCACATTTTCCCGTGATTTCCTCTCCATAACATGTAAGGGAACTTCTGCTTTGTGCAGGGTGACCAACTCCTCATAAAAATGACTCATGTTTTCTCCTAATGCCTGGACCTAGCCATATATAGTAGATCAAAGCTCCTTCATTTAAGGATGCATGGAAGATATGTGTAGGTCCGGAACTAGGTGGACATAAGTATGGGAATTTCTATACATAGTTGTATACTTACAAGCGTTTTTTTCTAGAGCATCATTTAGATATTATATGGAATGAATAAATGCAATTTGTATGGTCCTATACCAAGAAGGAATTGAGCTATTCTATTTGTTGCATTGTAGGTTCCAGGTTCTTTACTATTTGTTTTGTTTTTTCCATTAGGAAATCTATATTTGTGTTTCAAGCTCTTGCAAAAGCAAAGTTAGCTGTGAAAATGGTATTTGGATTCCTTCTAGTGTCAGTGCCAATCACCCTTTCTATGTGAATGAAAGCAGGATGTGCCATATCATTAGGGAAATATTTATTCCTTTCCTATAAAATATTTTTATTGAGTCAATTAGAGGTCTCTCTAGAAATATGCATGATCAAATGATAATTTAGAACATATATTTCTTTTTCACCACCTTGGATTTTCCCATTTGTAAGGGGAGGCAGAGGTTGACTGATGATTTGTGATAAATTAGGAATAAGGTAGACATCTTGAATTTATTCCCCTTGTTCTATCTCCATGTCCTCAATCTTCCTAGCAAGCTCATGATCCTACTTTTTTCTTCTTTCTTTTTCTTTAGGTTGTTTCTTATTTTCTTATTTTTCCTACTTCAGTTTGCCTTCTTCTTCTTCCTTTCTTCTTAGTTATTCTTGTGTATTATTTTCATAATGTTCCTTCCTTTTATTCTTTTCCTTCTACTTTAGCTTTTCCTCCTCCCACCTCTCTGATTTCCATTGCTTCATTTTCCTTTCCACTATCATAACCACTTTTAGAATATCTATATCAACATTGAACTTGCAACTTTTTTCCTCCACTGGGTTATGGGAAACCTTCCTCTTAAACTTGAAACTAATTCATGTGTGTTCTTTGAATAGTTTTACATCCTAGGTATCACTTTGTTCTTAAATTGTGTTGGAAGTGCCTACCTGGTTTATTGTTGCATGTGGTTGAGAGGAATTATAACAGTTATTTATATTTTCTTCCTCCAACATGGAATAGGTCCCATATGGCCAGACAAAGTGCAACTTCGCACAGTGTTTCTTGCAAACTCCTTTGGGATCGTACTAATGAAAATCTATCATACCAGGCCTGAGGATTTCCAATTCTGAGACTTCAACTTCTACAACCTTCAAGTTCTTAATCTCATAAGATCCCAACTACAAGGGGAGAGTAGGCTAGGATCATTATTCTTCCTTTAGAGTAGTACACTTAGACTTGTGACAAGATGATATGCAACCTCTTTCACGACTCCTTTTCCTGTGGCATACCTCAACAAGAGATGAGATGGTTTCTGGCATCCAAATACTCTGAGATATGTGCCATCTAGTGAGGGAACTAATCTACAATTTTTGAAACTGAACTAATTTCCTCACAATACATGTAAGGGGCTTCTTCTTCAAAGATAATTTGGTATAAGACCCTAAAGAGGTGATCAAACAATTTTTCAAAGACTCCTTTGTAGTTTTATTCTACTAACAATTTTCAATAAATATGGATAGGAGGCTCTGTTTTTTTCCATTTCCAATCCAAGCCATGGAAAGAATTGTGAGCACAAATTCCATCTAGCAAGCAGGCAGAGATGTAGAATTGTTGTTCCTTGACTTTTGGTGGATTATTTGCCTTCTTTGAATTCATATTTAGATGTTGAGACACAAGATCAAACTAATTAAATATATCCCATTCTAATAAAATTGTATATAGCATGTAAACCCAACCTTCTAGGAAGGATTCGGTATTCTTGAATCCATAAATTGGACATCACAACAATATGAAGTACTGAAACACATTTCTGAGTGATTTTCTCTTGTAATTATTGTTTGGTGTCTTGTGAAACTTTGTCGGTTACTTTACCCACATATTGAACACTTCCTTAGTGTTTAGGTAGCCTGTTGCTACATAGAAATGAGCGTCCAAGTGTTTCTCAGGCTTAGGAATGTAGTAGATTAAATGGACATCATGTTGTTGGTAGGAGGCAAGATGTTGTCCACTAGCACTATTTAGAGACATCATCTTGGTATCCAAGCCTTGCAGAATCCATATAATTACATATACACATGTTAAAACTATGAATATGAAAGCGACCCTATGAAATCATGATCATTGGATCTTAATATAAACTTGTCTATCCTCCAGATACTCTTCAAATTTTGTCATAATGAATGCATCCTTGATAATATTCCAAGTGATATTAGATTCCATCTCAATGTACAATTGTGTGTGAGATAGAAAGGAAACTCATACTAAAATAATTTCAGTAACTTCCTCGGTACGAATTCTGCAGCCTCATTTGATGTTGATATCTTGAGAGGCATGCTACTATTTTTGATGAGAGAAACATATGTTCAAGACCTACAATACCTGTGCCAAGAGATGCACTCACGACGATAACAATTTATCTCTATCAGATTGGTTCAACAAAAAAATATTAGAGCAATAGAATAGTGATTAAGGAAATGTATTTTGCAATTCTAGATAGCATGGGCAAAATAGGCTATAGAATTATGCAAATGGAAGTGAGAGAGGATATTATGCAGCCTTGATTGACAAAGGTCTTGAGTAGTGGAATGCGTAGTCTCAACTGACAGAGGAGGGGAAGATTGGACAATGCACAGTCTCAGTGGTGAGGTTGGGCACTAATAGTTGGGATTATGCAATACATGGCTCAAGGAGACTAGTAACTATGCATTGTGATGTTTTAACTAGCAAGGACTATCCTTGCTTCTTCAAATTGTGCAATGCACAGTAGGAGGAGCCAAAAATCCTTAGGGATGTTGTAGTTCAGCCTGGGAGAGAGGAAAACATTAAATTTACGATTGAGGAAGAGAAGAGTCTAGATCAACCTTAGAATGAGTTAGATCAATCATTAGCATCAACCAAAAAATATCATGAATAGGGAAGAACATGCATGCATAAAAAAACCCAGTAGTTGTAACTTTTTGTTAGGCATAAAGATTTGAAATGGATGTAACACTTGTAAAAATAACTCGATAGACTGAAAGAAAACTTGTAAAAGGTAGTAATAGCAGAAAAACTAGTAACTACAAGAATAAAAGGGAAAGTGACACTTGCAAACACAAAAGTGATAGAAAAAGCAATAAAAAGTGACACTTTAGAAACTTGCTTAGGAAAATGTTGTAAATAAAATACAAAGCTCCGTGAAATCATGGAGATGGATACAACTATAATGTCAAATGTGAAAATGAGCTCTACAAGCCTCTTTTATATAGAGTTACCCCCCACAAGATTAGGGTTATGGTTTCTAATGCTCATGCCTAAAATCCAAGAGAATGTGACACTTGTCCATAAACCAAAACTACAAAACTTCTGACACATTGTCAAAGAGAAAAGTACACTTCCTATTTTCTAGGGACCTGCAATTCGATTATTCGTCAACTGGCAGAAAGGACTGCGTAATTTGCAATGACAAGGGATTGTGTTGTTCACTTGCTAAGTGGATTGCATAGTTTTGCTCCACAATGAGTGATTGTGCAATTTTCATACTCAATGAATTCTTGTCTCATAGGATTGCGCATTTCACTTCCTCAAGAGATTGCACGGTCTCTAATGGCAGATGGTTATGTAGTTCCCTAGGGAAATGCCAACAATTAGTGGTAGCTCAAGACAGAAGTTAGCTTGTGTTTGAAAGGGGTTTGCTTGTATTTAAAAGTTGTGCAACTATTGTTGATCATAATCACTTAAGACATGAAAGAAGTGTTTCATGAAAATATAAGTGATTATGACACTAGACAATTAAGAGGAACACTTGATGATAGTGAAAGATTAGCTCTTATGAACAAAAGGTAAGCTCCAAAATCAAAGCATAGGTGAAATTTTAGAGGGGAGTTGTAGTAGCTACACAACACTCATACTTAGTGATAATTTTGAATTGTATACAAGGATTTCATAACACCCTTGTGGCGGCATGCCCTCCTTTATTGAGTAAATTCATTAGAATCTTCATTCTTTCTTATTTTTTATCAAGATTCCATACTTTCAAATGGATTAGAGGTTGGGGGCTCTTACAACATCATCGATTGAAATAGTTGGACAAGTTAAAACTACTCTTTCTATCCTTTTAAATAGTATGCTCCAAATTTTTAATTAATTTATGTAGATGATACAAACACAACCAAGGATTGTGGAGACTCACTCAAGTGAATGTTAAGGTTCTTGCCTCTTGTCCTATTTTCTTCACTCCTTATCTTAAATTATTTTATTAAATGAAGAAAATCAACAAAATATTTTAGGTATAAGTCTAACTCTTGTTTCGCTTCCCCCAACAATGGCACCGAAATGTTGGTTAAATTAATTTTCATAAAATAGGACATTAATAGGACATTAGGCTATCAACCGTGGAGTCCAGGTACTTGGGAGCATAAAAATATATATGAAGAATTAGATTTAGTCTACTTTACTTTCACTTAGTGTTTAAAAGATCAATTTCATATACTATATGTTAAAGAAATATGAATTTGTAGCTGTTCCTATTTAAATAAAGATGGAATTTGGAAATGAGATGTATAGTAATATCATATGAAAACATAAATGAGAGTTAAATCACTCTATTAAAAAGGTTCAAACTCTAAATTATAATATTAAAGAAAACATCTGATGAATTAATTCAACAAAAAAAAACTAATATTCTTTAGTCTAGAATACAAAATCTTACACAAGAAGAAAACCAAAGTCTGAAAATATAAGCTTTGAGAAAGGTCTCAACAACAGTGATGCTTTCACTTAAGTAGGTTATTAACTAAAGAAGAAAATCTAATAACATATGCATGAAATGAAACATCACTCTACCACAACAAAAACATAATTTGTTAAAATTTAATTGCCTGATGAAGCATACATTAAGGTCCATGTTAGTAGAAACTTTAATTGTAATGTCTATCTCACTCTTTCCAATGGCTTAAAAACTTACCACTATAATTTATTAGACTCGAGTTTTTACTTAATCAAACAACATTAAACTTGATTTTTGAAAACAATATCACTTCTATTTAAGAAATATAAGGTTCTTCAATACTACAGCAATTAAACTACCATTAAAGAATGTTAAAGTTGCAAATAAATAGTGAACATATTAACCCATTAAAAAGCAAAAAAATAAATAAAAATAATGTAAATATAAACGATGATCATCTTGCATATATAAGTCTAAAAAAATAAAAAGAAACCATAGAAGTGATTATGAGAAATATAGCTACAAAAATGCACAATATAGACGTGAAACATAATTAGGTCAAGGAATCGAGGCCCTCCAAGCCTCCACTTGTACACGAAAGAACTCTATTAGCTGAGCAAGCTCAAGAGCGGTCCATTTTCAAACACTTTAAAAAGGTAAATGGCAATTCGATTTCAAAGATGGTAAATAGAACAGTTTGGTTAAAACTCTTTTACTGTTTTTTTCCCTTTTTTCACGTCCTATATACATTTGATAAAAATAAGGTTTTTTTTAGATGTCACATGTGAATATTTTGTATTCTGTATATTTGATTAGATTTTTCAATTCATGTATGACTAGTGAGCTTTAGATATCAACCCAAAAATACGAAAAGCCAACGTACTCAAAAGTATATTTCAATTCACATCATACCGTAAAAGCTTGAAAAATTGGTGGCCCCTGGTATACTGTATAGAAGCTACTGATATATCAGAATTGCTATAGATATATCTACTGTTATGCAACATAAATATATGACCACCTTTACTCTTATAACATTTGAAAATGAGTGATAAAGTGTTACTTTTTGTTTGTATCAAATGTAAAAAGCAAGTAGTGAGACCAATAATCTAAGTGTACCATTCCCATACCTTTTTTTTAAGTCATAGCACAAGCTGTATACGAGAATCTCTTTATCTCTTTATTGGAGATATGATAAAATAAATATTTATAGCCTAGCTATCTAGCTGTATACTGATTTTCCCTCGCCATTACATATATATGAGCGTTAGATATAGATATACTAGCGTGTCTTCATTGGGTGTTTTATAATATATGGTGTAGCTGAGACACTTGTGTTTCTTATAAATTTATCTATACGTCCATTTAGCACCACTGTATGAATATATTTATACTATTTATACGTCCACTTAGCAAGACTGCACGCATATATTTGTACTTTTTCTCTGTGATATAATATATATGTTTGCCAAGGTGTTCGCTATTTTTTTTTTAATATATTGAAAAATCTATTATAATTTAGTAGTTAAATTAGTAGTGGAAATAGTCATTAATGGTTATTATCCATTCAATGGAAAGAAAATATCGCCACCTATAATTACTCACTGGTTGTCTCTAAGAGGAATAAACTTTAACTCCTACCAAATACCTTCCAAAACCATAACCACAACAACAACCAGCCAGCGTTCGAACACTCCATCTGTAATCATACCCTAATTTCTCTTGTCTGGAACTGGAACGACAACTAAATTCCATCTTTGTAGGTAGGATGCCCTAACTACCCTAAAAGAATTTGGTGGATGCATTTTTTTAGATCACAAAATCTTTGGATTGTCCTTGCTAATTCAATCTTTCTGGAGGGCCTTGAATGGTTGAGGGGTCTCGCAAGACATCATACAAGACAAGTATATGAGGGATTCTGATATTGAGACTATATGCAAAGACATCAGACCCACTAGAACAAAAGGATCTCTGATTTGGAGGAGTTTTATTAAAATTATCCACTGGTGGCACATGAGGATGGCATGGCATTTTGGCAATGGCCATAAAATTCTGATGGGGACAAACATCATAAAGGGACAACGACTTGCATATTCAGGGACATAAAATTGATATTATTCATTAAAGAGGATATTCTCTTTTATACCAGGCAATCAAGTACTGACAAGTGGGATGCCTGATTTGGAAAGAGGTTGAAGATATAGGTTTGGAAGGACAAAGCGAAGTGGAATGGTAAGGTTATGTTACAAAACTTCATCTGGTGGGGCTTTGTTTCAGCGCACTTGGAGACAGTGTTACTTGGGACATGAGATTACATAAGAAATCGCCTTTCGTGGCTGAGACATATCAATTTTTCATAAGGTAGAGTTTCGACTTGCACCACCCTTCTTGGTTCTACAAAATCTAGAAGTGGATATCCCTATTAAAATTATTATTTTCTCCTGGCTCATGTGGAGCAACAAAATACTTACAAGGGACATCCTATTGAAGAGGGGTTTCTCGGGTCCCGGATATTGCATTTTCTACAGGGCGTCAACGAAATTCGCTAATCATATTTTCTTCTTTTGTCACATTACATGTATGGTTTGGAATCATATTTCACATTTTCTCTGGATATTGTATAGTCGGGCATCCAACTTTGAACAATGCATCATAAATTCGAATGTTTGAAATGGCAAATACAAGGTAGCATCTCTTTTCCTTATATGGGAAATATGGAACACATGCAATCACCATTTGTTTGATGGGCAATTGTTCAACATTAGCTAGATATGCCACAAGATATTAATGTGGATGTCATCTCTCACACCTGTCACTGACTCACCCACAGACTCATCCCATCGACTAGTTCCTTCGTCCTTTTGCCTTCTCGCAAGATGTTTTGATGGAGTAGCACAACTTGGCATTTGTGGTTGTGGTGCAGTTCTCAAGATAAACATAAGATCATAATGTAATCTTTCTTGAATGGAGGACCATGCACAAACACTAGATTTGAAATAATTGCTTTATGGGGTCTACTTTGGTTTGCGCAAGAGAAGCAGATACACAGTCTTCATATTTATGGTGATTCTAGATCTCTTATTGAAGGAATACATGGGCATACAAATTTTGACCCTCCCACCCTATCTGGTTGGATAAACAAGATCAAACACATTTTGGACTCTCTCACAACCTATATTATTAATCACATATACAAGGAAACCAACATGGAGATAGGCAAGCTGTCCAGGGAAGGTCTCAGCGAGGATTATGGAGTCATGAAGTACAGATACACAAAAGACAATGCAATAGGGAAGAGGGCTTGATCAACATTTCGTAACATCCCAAGCTCTTTTTTTCTTTATATTGTAATATTTTCTATGGTGTTTTCATATACGTTTGCTTACTAGATGATGAACAATCTTTTTTTCTCTATGTTTTACATAACTTTCAATTTACATTGAGAAAAATATTAAGTATTTGGCCAAAAAACAATTTTTTTTAATATATAAATATTTATTTGTTATATATCCTCACAAACATAAATAAACATATATCAAAACAAATGTATTTGGCCATAAGTATTCAGATTGTCAGGATGATAATGTTGGACCCGCCAGTAGTAATGATCAAAAGAACCTCTGCCGAAAGGTCTCTCTTCCCTCGTCGTCTCGGAATAGTAAGGTTGTTAACCTTTCCAGCTTTTCCTTCTGCCGTTTTTAGTCTTCTAAGCAAGGGCTTAAACTTTGCCCTTGCCCCTAGAAAAATCCCTGTGGATGATATTATATGTGACGTAGAGCATGGAATCAGAGATTTGCCAGATAATATTAAGGACACCATCAGGCAAGATTGTGTCGTGGTCCTTAGGAGGGCTAAACCCCCTCGGAGGAACCTCTGTAAGGAAGAGTCCGAGGCCCTAAGGTCCTTAAATCAGAATGAATATATTGTTGTCCTTAAGGCGGACAAAGGAGGGGCTACGGTCATCCTCAACAAAGACGATTACCGTAAGAAGATGTTAGATCATCTTCACAACAGTGGCAGTTATAAAAAACTTGCTAAAAACCCTCTAAAGAAAATCTCTAGGACAGTGGCTCACGCCATCAAGTCTAGTAATTCGGTAGGGGACCTGTCCCGTAAGCTCATTGAGAGCAATCCCATCGCTCCTAAAATCTATGGGGTGCCTAAAATCCACAAAGAAGGGGTTACTCTCAGACCTATCGTCAACACCATCGGGGGTCCGACCTACCTTCTAGCCAAGTTTCTGGCGCTTAAGCTTAAGCCCCTCGTTGGCCATACCGATTCCTTCGTGAAGGACTCAGCTTCTTTCATCGTGGATCTCCAAGATATTAGGCTCGACCCTGAGGACATTCTTGTCAGCTTTGACGTGGTCTCCCTATACACTCGCATTCCGATTAAAGAGGCCATGGAAGTGATCTATCGCCTAACTGATCCGGATACCGCTCATCTAGTTGAGGTATGTCTCACATCCACGTTCTTCAGTTTCGAGGGTGAGTTCTTCGAACAGACCTGTGGTGTTGCCATGGGTTCCCCCCTCTCCCCGATCGTGGCGAATCTCTTTATGGAAGATTTCGAAGCCAACGCTCTTGCCTCGGCTCATCTCCTTCCTAAGCTTTGGAAAAGGTATGTTGATGACACTAATGTCATCTGGCCCCATGGCCATGAGGAGCTAGATCGTTTCCTGGATCACCTTAACAGCCAGTCCTCGGCTATTAAGTTCACCATGGAAAAAGAGGTCAATGGTAGCCTCCCTTTCCTGGATATTCTCATTTCTAGGAAGAATGATGGTTCTCTCTCCCACGCGGTGTACCGTAAGAAAACGCACACAGAGCAGTATCTTCACGCTGATTCCCATAATTTCCCTGCTCAGAAGATGGGTGTTCTTAATACCCTTGCTACGCGTGCCCTCAGGATTTCGGATAACGAAAGCCTGGATAGAGAGAGATCCCACCTCCTTGATGTCTTTGTGGAAAACAGATATAGTAGGCACCTGGGGCAGAAGGCTTTCCTGAAAGCCTCTAAAAATGCGTTGGTTAAGAAAGAGCCTAAGGAGCGCCATCTAGGTGTCCATCTTCCCTATATCCAAGGGACCACAGACAAGATTGCTCGGATCCTTAGGAAGTTCGATATTCCCTCTACCTTCAGGCCCCTCAGAACCATTCGTAATTCCCTGCGGTCGGTGAAGGATCCTGTTAACCCCAAAGACATGAAGGGTGTATATCTGATTCCTTTCTCTTGTGGGACACCCTATATAGGGGAAACAGGGCGCTCCATCCAGCAGAGAATTTGCGAACATGTAGCAGACCTGAAGCATGGAAGAACAAAGTCCTCAGCCTTAGTAGAGCATGTGGACAAGACTAAGCATCATGTCTACATTGAGGAGGCTAAAGTCATTGCCAGGGTGGATCGATTCCATCATCGCAAGTTAAGGGAAGCTATTGAAATTGAGCGAAGACCCATCAATCTCAACAGAGATGATGGGTGGAAAGTGAGCAGAAGTTGGATCCCTGCCCTGTCATCTTAGGGTTTCTTCCTTCCCCTTTGTACATCCTGGGTGGATTCTTCTTGTTAGGGTTTCTTATTCTCTTCGTGTTTATTGTTATTTATTGCTGGCATTTGGCCCTTTTTTATTAGGTCATCTTCTTTGGTATTTTTATATTATGATAATTTTATGTTTATAGGTGGGATTGCTTCATTTTAGCTCTTTTAACCTCAAAAGTAAGTATGGCTTTTCTAAATATTTGTCTTTCTTAATTTAATATGATTATAATAATGCACTCTCGGATTTATATATATGTATATATATATATAGAGAGAG
>APFE030087514.1:1166-24236 GCA_000404065.3 Pinus taeda
GCTTCATGTAGATTTCCTCTTCCAAATCCCCGTGAAGAAATGTTGTCTTCACATCCATCTATTCTACCTCAAAATCAAAAGCAGCAGCAACAGATAAAGGTAATCTAATAGAACTTACCTTGGCAACAGGAGAAAAAATATCACCAAAATCAATTCCCGGCACTTGGGAATAACCTTTTGCTACCAACCAAGCTTTGTATTTCTCCACCTTCCCTTCTGCATTTGTCTTCTTCTTGAACACCCGTTTGCTGCCAATGGGTTTCCTTCCATCCGGCAACTCCACCAGATCCTAAGCCTCATTTTTGTGCAAAGATGCCATTTCATCAACCATGGCCTCTTTCCAAAGTTTTCCATCCTCTGATTCCACTGCTTCCTTCACAGTTCTGGGATCATCATCAGTAACAAACAAAGCAAAGTTTGAATAGAAAGCAGATGGACTATACCTTTCTCGCTACCTTCTTTCTCGAGCTGATCTTGTCACAGCCGGAGTTTGTGGCTCTTCATCTTCTGATTCCTCCTCTGCTACAGAGTCTGATTCTTCCTCCTTTAGTTCAAACTCTATCTTCACAGGTTCCTTTGGTTGGACTTCATGTTTAATAACATCTTTCACCTCTCTGAACACCACATCTCGACTGTACACAACCTTCCTTGTTACTGGGTTCCAAAGCTTATAACCCTTTAAACCATCCTTATACCCAATAAAGATGCACTTTTCAGATTTACTATCCAACTTGGTTCGTTTCTCCTTTGGAACATGTACATATGCATCACATCCAAATACCCTCAGATGTGAAAGAGAGGGATTCTTACCAGTCCATACTTCTTGTGGAGTCTTATCCTCCAACGCTGATGAAGGTGACCTGTTGACCAAGTAACATGCAGTATCCACCGCCTCTGCCCAAAATTCCTGTCCTAACCCGGGACCACTGAGCATGCTTCTTGCCCTTTCCATCAACGTCTTGTTGATTCTTTCTGCGACTCCATTTTGCTGAGGTGTATATGGAGTAGTCTTCTGCCATGCTATACCACACTTCTTACAGAATTCTTCAAATTCCTTGTTGTAGAATTCTCCACCATTATCTATCCTCAACACCTTTATCTTCTTCTCTGTATGACTTTCCACCAGAGCCTTAAATTCTTTAAACCTATCAAAGAGTTCAGATTTCTTCTTAAGGAAATATATCCATGTATTCCTTGAGAAGTCATCTATAAATGATACATAGTACACAGACTTACCCAGTGATGGAACCTTCATAGGTCTAAACACATCATTGTGCACAAGCTCTAATATCTGTTTCACCTTCTTACTACCAGAGGGGAAACTCACCCGATTTTGCTTCCCATATACACAATTTTCACAGAAATCAAAATCTAGAGAGCTATTACTCATAACTTCTACCATACCTTTACCATGAAGTATCCGAAGGCCCTTTTCTCCAATATGTCCAAGCCATTGATGCCACAACATGGTCTTCTCTCCAGAGACCACTAGATTTTCTGCTCCACTTTCAGGAACCACATAACTATTGCACCCATTAATAATAGTGCTACCTTGCAGCTTGTACAAAGTTCCAATCCGAACTCCTCACATCAATACTAGTGCTCCCTGAACAATCTTGCAGGTATCCTTCTTGAACACCGTTTTACACTTGCATCATCCAGCTTGCTAACAGAAATCATATTTCTGGTTAATGAAGGAATATGTAGAACACCTGGAAGCGTTCTAACCCTTCCACCTTGCAACTTCAACTTTACGTTTCCGTGACAAATGATTATAGCCTTCCTGTCATCCCCTAAGAAGACATCACCACCATCATATTTATCATACTCGCAGAACCACCCTCTATGGGGAGTGAAGTGAAAGGATGCACCTGAGTCAATCAACCATGCCTCATGATCTACATGTGTACTTGAAGAAGCCAAGTACACATCCCCACCTTCATCTGAGGTGGTTTTTGCCTCTGCAAAATGAGCCTCATCAGGTCCTTTTCCTTTGTTAGGAGCTTTAGATTTGTAGTCCTTTTGTAGTGCCCTTCCTTTCCACATTTCCAGCACACCACCTTTATAGGTTTTCCTGGAGATTTAGATCTCCCTTTAGATTTATATCTCCCACTTGATGACTTATTTTTGTTTATGTTCTGGGTCCACCCTCGTACAGACAAGGCATCACCATTTTGGCTCTCCATATTTTTTCGTCTCATCTCCTCCATCAGTAAGGATGAGACTATTTCATCAAAATGCAAGGCAGTTGCATTGCTACCTATTGCAATAACCAGACTATCCCATGAATCTGGTAGAGAACACAAGAAACTGATGCACTTATCTTCATTTGAAATTTTAATATCAACAGATGCTAATTGACTTACCACAATATTAAATGCATTCATATGCTCTGTCATCGAGTCTCCATCTTTCATCCTCAGGTTATACAGCTTTTTCCGCAGGAACAATTTATTCACCAGAGACTTAGACTGGTACAAAGTCCCTAACTTGTCCCACAAATCCTTAGCCGTAGCTTCCCATGATGCATTCAGCAATACTGAATCTGAGACACACAATCGTATTGTGCTCTTTGCCTTCTGATCCAACTTCTTCCATTCTTCATTGGAAACTTCCGTTGGTTTAGTACCCAGATCTACCACGACCCATTGGTCTTTATCCACCAACAGATCCTCCATCTTGAGTTTCCACAACTCAAAACTCTGACCATTAAATTTTTCAATCTCTATCTTTCCACTATTCGCCATCTTCTTTTACCACCAGAATCGATCTCGCAGATCACCCACTGAACAGGGTCTACCACAGGCCCGAGCGAAACCCCTTAGCAACAAAGGCGTCCCCTTGAAGCCAAAACAGGTCTGATACCAAATGTAGGTTTTAACCCCGTACAGAAATTACCTGCACACGAATTCTAAAACAAAGAAAAATAAACAATGTGAGAGCATAACACATAAAACACATATACACAGAGATTTTCCCACTGGATCCCAAAACCAAGACTACCAGCTTGATTTTTCATTATGTTTATTTCAATGTTACAATACATATTTATACATGTTGAAGCATCCAATACCATGGACCAAAAACCATCGCGTCCGAAAAACATGTGTGAAATTCATGCACAAAACCATAGGTGGGTCCGCCCAACCTAACATAGGGTCCAAAACCAAAAGTTTCTGGGGCAGACCCCATAAAGTGGGGTTATAGGTGCCCTTCAAATCCCCTATTAACTTCATGGAAAGAATATAACACAACCCAACATATATGCTCTTTCTCTACTTCACATGTAGAGGATTCAACTTCTCACTCTATAATCTTTTCTATGTTTTCTGCATCTATATGCATGTTTGCACGATGGATTTCACTTTTATAGTCTTTATGACTATCATCCACATTTGAGTGGGATTCTCCAAGATTTTTTTTCCTCCTAGAGTCTTGCTCATTTACTCTCAAACCTATAGTTGACTTTTTGTTGATTCTTCAATAAACTATAACAAAATTTGTTGGTTTATGTCACTTTCCTTTATACCAAATTCTACTTTGAGGGTCTTCCATGGTTCTTAGGAAGATGTAGTTTTTTCTACCTTGCACAAGGACATATCATTCAATGCATTTTTTATAATATCCATTGCTAAGGCATCACATACTTCATCATATGGGTTATTAAACTGATACTCAATCAATTCTTTACATTAAAGAAATTTTTTCATGTATACAATTCCCAAAAGTAAACAAATTTACTTGTAAATTTTGGAAGTTACTAGATCTATCCTAATCCATTCATCCTTGAATTGTTCTACTTCATCAACTTGTATTTTAGATGCCCCAACTGTGGTGATAACCTCTATGAGCTCTTCGGAATACTTTGGCTCTTCCTTTCGATTTCTTTTCTTGGTTTGCTTCAGTCTTGCTTTGTGACCCATGAATGTCGTCTTTCTTTTGTCTTTTCTCTTCTTTCCTTATTGTGTGAGCCTTATAGAAATGAACATTGCATACACTTGATTATCTTTAAAACTGAACATTTTAACCTTCACTTTACCAATGGCTCCCAACAACTACTAGAAACTTTTCTAAGCTATTCTATGTAGATCCTTATGGAGGATCACGGCTACAACTTACAGTGGAGACTCCTACTTTGGTCAGTGGTAGTGGCACTTTCCTTTTGATATGGTGGTGGAACTGTAGGCTACTCACCCTAATCTTTTAGTAGTTGGTTTACAAACTCTCAATGAGCTGTAGTTTGTACTTATGGACCAATGGATGCAAACTTTGATTTGTGGGATACTCACAATAGCCAAGGCTCTTAGTGGAAGTAGCTCATGACCTTCTTAACTCCTTTGGTTCTTTGAAACCTTGCTAACCCTTGCTTTGATACCACTTGTTATTTAAAGTCAGAGATAAAAATGAAAAAACAAGACAAATAAGTACACAAGCATCTACTTGAATAAAGAAGTTTTATACAATATTAATTATCCTCTCATATACATCCATCGAGTTAATGTTATTATCTCTTCTTACTTCACATTACAATGACCCAACCATGAGTATATAAGCCCTAAACATTCCAAATGTGGAATCATGCAAACTCTAACTTTCTTTTCCTCATGCAAACTATGACTTGACACTTTAACTAAACTTTTTCTAACTTGAAATTAACATAAATCAACATTTTTCTTTTCCTTAACTTATCTTTTCTTGACAAAGCATTAAATTTTTAACTCTGTCTCACTTGACTTCTAATATTATACTTAACTTGATTTCCTTCATTTAACTCTTCATACATTGCATGCATACGAGAGTACTTACTATTTCTATCAAGTGAAATGATTTTGATCTACGATAAAGTTGTGATCAATGGAAATAAATCAAATAGGAAATTTGGGGATAGGTTTGTATGAATTGTGTGCTCTTATAATTTTTAAATTGCTATATGAGACTTGAGTTCACTTGGTTGTAACACATTTGAATATTTGACAATCGTTAAGTCAATTGGGTTGTTGATTCTATAAGATTACTTTCATTCATGTCATTTGCATACTGGTTATGTTAAGGCATAATTGTATGGAATTATTATCTGCATACTTCAATAAGTGTTAAATTTATGAATTTTAATAATTATGAAATATAAAAAGGGATGTGTAGTATGGAATCACGTAGTTTTAGACTACGGGAATCAATTATATGAAATGAGTCATGTTGCACCACAATACCTATATTGATGGGTGATCCAGGTGGATGTTGGTGGCCACCCACCTACCCCACTTGGACCCCCGCAACTGTCTCTTTCAGCTTTTCAATTTCCTTATTTGTAACACGATTTACTATTTTTAGTAGCTTTTTGGGAACTCAACTTCCAGAGCCGTTTTGAGGCCCTAACGACGTATTTTGGGAAATCTAGGGCAACATGGGTCCATGGAATAATGTTTCCCTTCCCAAATTTGTAGTGCTCGGAGATATCTTTCTAATGAGCTATTGTACGCGTCAAACGGAGATCGTATGCCAAAGTTACAACCCCAAGAAATTGATGTACCAATTTACCGAAATGAGGCCCACAATTTGGTATTTCGTCTTCTAGGGTTAGGTTTCGGGATGTGAAGGGTTTTCCATTGTTTCTCAACAATAAATAGGCCTTCAAGTCTCATTGTAACATAGTTCAGAGGCATGTAGCCGCCACATCTCTTCTCAGAGATAAGCTACCATCGCCTTAGCTGGTTTATTTCCATTTCTATTTGTAAGCATATTTCAGTATTTTAAATTAATGAAATGAAGTATTATTTCCGCTGCATCTCTGTGTTTATGGTTATCTCTGTAATTTGTTGCATTCCTGTTTAAATCCGGATCAGTGGTATTAGAGCGGTCTTCTTTTTCACTGTTTTTCTTTGCATGTCCCCAATGAGGTCAGGATATAAGGAGTTAGGGCTTGAACTAGTCGAACCTTTACAAGACCAGCCTCGCAAATGCCGACAACCTCCCATGGAGGATGAGAAGAAAGATGAGGGGGCAGGAGATCCTACCAAAATCTTGCTCGAAGAAGCACTCGAGCGACAAAGGAACGCGATGATGGAAAACTTTACGCAGATGCTTCAGCGGCTACCCAGAGGTGACACATCAGCTTCCAATAGCTACTCTGGAAACACCACACCATTTAAGGTACAAGTTAATTTTGAAATCCCCATCTTCAAGGGTCAAATAGACACAGATGCCATAGATAAGTGGTTAAATCTACCAAAAGGGTATTTTTCTGTTCATGAATTTTCGATTCGAGAAAAGATTATTTTCGCTCTTCTCAAAGCAACCCCCCATGTCAAGGACTGGTGGGAAACCTACTGCGAGTAGAAGAATGAAAGTATAGGCTCACTATTTTTAGCCGTACCCATTTGGGATTCATTCGGGGATGTCGTCAAGGAGCAGTACTACCCTGTCAAAAGCTATGAGGACAAATAAATCAAATGGACCACACTACGATAGGGACAAGATCAAGATGTGTCAGAGTTCACAAATATTTTTCATGCCCTTCACACACAATTGGGTATCAAAGATTCTGATCTCCATCTGGTACTCAAATACCTCAGCTGCCTACATAGATACATCCAGGAAGAGATGGAGTTCCTAAACATATCCTCGCTTAGCACGACGTATCGATATGCTGTCAAAATCGAGAAAAATTTCAAAAAGAAGAAGCGAGACTTTGGATCTACAAATTCGAATCCCAAAGGACAAAGCCAAGGTGGGGTGACCCAAGACAACTCGTTAAAGCCATAAGAAAAGAACAACACCACAAAGCCGAAGAAGGACATAGGAAAGTGGTGTGAGTTCCACAAGAGTCCCACTCATAACAAAAGTGAGTGTCAGACTAAGCAGTCACTAATGGCCGAGTTGAAGGCTTCCAAATTAGATGCATGTTCAAACCTTGAGCTAGAACCTAACAAGGGGAATGGCAAAGGGAAGCGGATCATTGATGCGGATCCTAGTGCCACTATTGCCACTGCCAAGATCCAGAAAAAATGAGCTCGAAGATCCAAAGGAGGGGGAACATATTTACCACTCATAGATGTGGGCGAAGGGTTTGCCACTGCAATTCATTGTCGACAGTGGTAGCCAAAAGAACCTCGCTTCAGCAGAGGTCATGAAGCGATTGGGCATACTGACTACACCACACCCACAACCATATAGTATCGGGTGGCTTCACGAAGGTCGAGATCTCAAAGTTTGCCAGTAGTGCCGCCTTCCCTACAGCATTAAGCCCTTCACAGATGAGGTATTGCGTGATGTTACACCTCTGGATGTTTGTGATGTATTATTAGGCCAACCATACTTGTGGAGGTTACATGTTGTGTATGAGTCAAGGCCTTGCGTTGTCATTATTTCTTTGGATAATTCATTATACAGGATACCGGAGGTAGCCCCACCTACCGCCACCTCTTTGATCACTACCAAGAAAGGCAACAAGCTCATCTCCCAGACTAGGAAATTCACTTTCTGTCTGGTTCGTTCCCAAAGTAAGGGGAAGATCGTTGCTACATCCATGTCCCCTGCAAAGGGTTCCTCCATGCAGCAACAACAGCAAAGGGATATAGTCATGACATAACACAGGAACAACTTCTCCTCATCCATAGGGGTACCACACAAGTTTCAGGTGGGTGACAAAGTTTGGTTACATCTGCAGAGAGAATGCCTTACCAGAACCCATTAGAAACTCAGACCACTCCAACATGGTCCTTACACCAGTACCAAGGCTACGGGCAACAATTCTTTGGAGCACAAAATTCTTCCATTCCTTCGCCTACACAAAGTGTTCAATGTGTACCACCCTTGACCATGCTTCCCACCATTAATAGACACATCAGAGATTGCAGAATAGCTCACCAGGGACCAAGTTTAGCAGGTGGAGGAACTCAACGCAATGGGGACCATTGCTTCCTAAGGGGGGAGGAATGATCGAGGTGGATTTTGGTGGCCACCCACCTATCCCACTTAGAACCCCACAACTATCTCTTTCAGCTTTTCCGTTTCCTTATTTGTAGCACAATTTACTATTTTTAGTAGTTTTTCGAGCCCTGAACTTTTGGAGCCGTTTTGAGGCCCTAAACGATGTTTTTTGGGAAATCTGGGGGAAACATGTGTCCATGGACTAATGTTTCCCTTCCCAAAGTTGTAGTGCTCGGAGAGATCTTTCTAATGAGCTATTGTACGCATCAAACGGAGATTGTATGCCAAAGTTACGACCCCGGGAAATTGATGTACCAATTTACCCAAACAGGGCCCACAATTTGGTGTTTCATCTTCTAGGGTTAGATTTCGGGATGTGAAGGGTTTTCCATTATTTCTCAACAATAAATAGGCCTTCGAGCCTCATTGTAACAAAGTTCAAAGGCATGTAGCTGCCACATCTCTTCTCAGAGATAAGCTATCATCGCCCTAGCTGGTTTATTTCCATTTCTATTTGTAAGCATATTTCAGTGTTTTACATTAATGAAATGAAGTATTATTTTTGCTACATCTCTGTGTTTATGGTTATCTCTGTAATTTGTTGCGTTCCTGTTTAAATCTGGATCAATGGGCCATTTGAGTGTGCTAAGTTAGCCTTTGATGTGGGTGACTATAGGGGCATGACAATGACTTTTAGGTTAAATTAAAGTTTACACTAGAGGTACACTTTCAACCTCCTTCATAATTTATTTATATATATCTCTATTAAGTGAGGAAGATAAATCACATAGTAGTTATTTCCTAGTTTGAAATGATATCAACTACTAATATTACTTGGTTTCTTAATAATGCATTCATGGTCTTCTAATTACTAGATGCAATTCTTTTCCAAAATCCTAATACCTAACAATAAATTAATATAAAAAATACTAAACTGCATTTTGAATATATATATTTTTTACAATATTAGTAGAAAGTGTTTCTACGATAAGAAAAATTTAAATACTAAAATGTTATCTAAGAAATAATTAAATGATTGTTATTTATCTCTTTGATATATTTGATCAATAGTGAAAAGAAAATTGAGATGTGAGTATAAGAGATATGCAAGAATCAAATTTGTGACTTTTCATTTATAAAGAAAAAATGAAGGTTTAAAATGCATATATTGATGAATTTGTAATTTTTTTTTAGTCATATATATATATATATATATATATATATATATATATATATATATATTATATATATATATATATATATATATATATATATATATATATATTATATATATAATATAATTAGAAAACAATTTAGAGAATATTAAAATTTTCTCTTATCATTATATTGTATCTAATTTTTTTTACAAATTTATATCAAAGTTTTAGTTGGAGTAATTTAATTTTTTTTACATACTTTAAAAAATAAATAATTTTAGCTCATGGACTGTAACTCAATTGAAAATCACCTTGTTATGAAGTATTATGTAAAAACATGAGATTCAAAGTTCAAATCCTCGTGAGTTAGGCCACCCAAAAAATAACATTTTCTATATATCTATTTACGCTGTAAGGCGTTCCCCTCTGAAAATAACTTTCCTAGCTACCTTTGTGTCATAATCTGTGCCATTGGATATTTTGTTAGACGATTGAGTTATTACGGTCCGTTGATTTGAATTTGAACATTGGAGAACAGTTACTACTTGGTTTCCCAACCGCACAAACGAGTCTGGCTTGTGACTCAACGTGTTTATTTTTCCTAGCCAGATAGTTAATCCATTGCAGGAAACACTCTAGATAGTTAATCCATTGCAAGCAATGCTCCATATAGTTAATAATTCGTTGCAAGAAATGCCCCAGATAGTTAATACCAAGGCCTTTACTTACTCAAGATTGCAGATTTTTTTTGGCAATTTTGTCATGTGTGAATTGCGTAAGAGGAAGGGACCACTAATGGTCCACATCAAGGCATATTACTAGGTAATGGGACGAGCCCTACAAAGGGGAAACAAAGATTGCACAAGCACCTGCAGAGATAGAAGTAAGGGTGCCCTCGTGGGAAACACAGGAGCACAACCAGTAGTAGCATCATGGACAAAGGAAGCATATAACATAGAGGAATTTACCTTGAACTAGGTTCACACAGAGGACCAGCACCTATTGATGCTGATACCGATCCATCAAATCACAGTGTATCGAATCCTACCCGTCCCACTAAATGCTTCAAATATGAAAATATGAGCACCTCTATTACATAGAGCGGCTCGGTCCTCGCACCTCGCAAAACCAATAGCTAAGGCAGAGCCAGCAGAGGTTAAGGTAGGAGAGGTAGCCGTAGTTTTTGTATATTAATGTAGTATACGCAATAACGGTAGAGGAAGCGGTTCTTATTTGTCGATTCTAAAAAACGATATGCAATAGCTATTAACTAACTAGAAACTGAACCCATATTTTTATTGAATAACGTACAAAAGGAATGGATGATTGAACACTTACAGATGATAGCGGCAAGAAATCGTCGATTACTTTCTCTATATAATGCCAAAGATGATGCGGCAACCTTGAATCCCCAGTAAGATCTCTCCCCATATCCCTAAGCTGGTTATGCATATGTATGTTATTTAGATTATCCACTCCTACAAAACTCTTATCCTCTAGATTTTGAAACCCCCACCTTCCTTTCCAGCATGATCCATCCCATATTCTAATGGTTGTATCTCTATTTTGTCTAATGAAAAAACATGCTTGCTGCAACAACACTGTATCTTCAAAATGTTTGTGCATCTCATGTATTGTTGGATATTTTGCAACACACAAGTCTTGCTTTCTTCACCATTTTGGATACAGACATTCGACCACATTAGCTCATCAATTATTCAGAAGAAAATAAATAGAAGCGGTGCCAAGAGAACTTGCATGGCCTGACCATTGTGGCATTACCCATAAAAGTGATCTTTCCTTGCAATTGAAGGCTGGTCCAAATGGTGGCCTAGCTCTCTCAATCATAAGCCACGTCCATGAATTAGTGTTGGAGTAGCTTGCATGGTCTGCCCATTGTGGCAAGGCAGCTCCAAATGATGGCCCTTTTCTGTCTCCACAGAGAACAAGTGCTAGGAAGATTGCATGGTGTTACCATCATGGCTTTTCCAAAGAAAGCATCAGTTGTGGCAAATGGGACATCTCGAATTGGTGGCCACGCAAACCTTGACTGAATGTTTTTATTTCCTATTTAAATAGTATGGCGAGATGTGGATCAAATGACGAATGTTAATACCAAAAAAATCCAAATAATCGCAGAACAGTGACGTATGAAAAAATGAAATACTTGTGTACACAACTGGCGTCTCTCTTGCCCACTACTCCTCCTAAGGTAATTACAACATTAGATGCCTTCCATGACTCATACTGTATCTATATCAAACTATAACATCGTAGGTGATTGCTTTAAGATTTTTATAGGCCTAAATTATATATTTGAATTCTTCATACAACTTGACAGATGTGGATTGTATGGGGAAGCCATTAATTACATTAGAAAGTTCGAGGAGGATCTCCATCAACTGAAGAGAAAGAAAGACCATCTGCTGGAAATCCGATCTAGACAAAAAACAAACATGAACACATACCTGAAGGTAGCCATGGAAATTTATGATAGGGAAGCAATTATCATAATTACCAACCAAAGAAGGCCAAGATATATGTGGAGGATTCTGGAGGAATTTGAAAAGCATGATCTAGATCTAGAGACCTTGCATCTTTCTACAGGAGAATCTTTTGTTCTTCTACACTTCCATGTCAATTTTAGAGACAATATTTACCATGATCCAGCTCAGATCCAGAGTTCTCTATAATGCAGGCTTTGATTAACTTATTAAATTATTGCAACATCTTATTGCTGATCTGAAATTCATATAGTTGCAGATTGATTTGTTGTGATGCCATTGGTGCATATCCGTCATGTACTCTTGATTGTTGTAGGCTACAGTGGTTTCAGAACTAACTTCTATGATGGTATTGCTAATTCCGAGGATGATGAGTAGTATATTTTCTACAAAGCTTGATGACAGCAAGAAAACACAGCCAAGAATCTCCAAAAGCCAATGTAAGAAGAAGACCTGGGTTGTACATTTATAAATACAAATTTTAAAAAAGCATAATTTATCTTCATATATTAAGTGCGTGCTTGTTATTTCTACTGGCAGGGACTACTACTAAAGATAATTACAAGTAGTTAGTTTGGTCACATTTATAAGCTAAAACCCAAAATTCGAGCTCTCAACCCACTTGAAAAAATGGACATAGAGTATTTATCAATAAATCCAATCCAGAAATGAGAGCAAGGCAGGAAAACACTCTATTCAGATGAGGCTTGATGTGATGGAAGATGAATTAGTTTGTACTAAATATTAGAGTTGCACTAATATGAATGTGAATTCAATTTCATTTTTGCTCCGGAGTTAGCCCCTATTTAACAATATTAATTTCGTTTAGCATAATATGTTTTTTTGGTGTCTCTACCATGTCACAGATTCGATTTGTACAATACATAATGTCCTCAGTGGCTAGTTAATTGCTGCACACCTTATCATTTCATTAAATATCCCCCCCACTTCATCCAAAAGGAAAAATCCATTCATTTTGACCTCAAGACATCTTCATCAGCTTTGATGTCGTCTTCTTCTTTACAAAAATCCTTGTTCCTGAAGCTTTAGAATTAATATCCAAGTTGGTGGACCTTGAAACTCTTAACCTTATTAAAAAAATTTCTATCCTCGACCTTCTTCTCTTACAATAGTATTTTCTATAAATTAATATCCAAGTTGGTTGACCTTGAAACCCTTAACCTTATTAAAATTTGTCTATCCTCGACCTTCTTCTCTTACAATGGTATTTTTTATGAACAGATAGAAATAATGACAATGGGGTCTTCCCTATTTTCTTGTGCCAAATATCTTTATGGAGCATTTCGATTCTATGGTCCTTAATTCTTGGCATAAGAAACCCAAACGTTCGTATAAGTTTATTGATTACACTTTCGTAGTGTGGCCTCATGGGCTTCCATCCCTCCAAAATTTTCTTTATCACCTTAAGAATGTTTCCTCACATATCCAATTTACAAGGGAATTGGAAGAGCACTCATCCCTGCCCTTCCTAAAAGTCATTGTTACTCGTCTCTATGGTTCACTTTCCTTTTAAGCTTATCACATAAAAACTCACACTAACCAATACCTCCATGCTAACTCTCATCATCACCCTGTGAAGATATTTATGTTTATTTCTTTATCATATTGTTCATGAATTAATATGATTTTATTTAGTTTATCTCATCTACTAGTATTTTTTTCAAAATCTATGAAATATTTTCTATTGGAACTTGAAATACCATCTTTGAAGATTAAGAGGCAATCTGTGTCCGAAAATGTTATAGAATTTGTCAAATTTGGCATAACATAAGTGATTTCTCTTTATCTTCTAGCTTTGAATGGCATTTTGTTTACTAATTTTTATCTTTGATTATTTTTTATATGTCATGATTCCTATTGAATTTATGCCTTACAACATTTCCTTTGCAACATCTGGTGCAAATGCTAGTTATAATATATTTAGAATGTGGTATGTATATTGTAATTGTTTTGAATTCAAACTATCTTTAATTTTTTACTCTTATGTAATTTTTAATATAATTTTCAAATAGATATACATTAAATTAAATACTTAAAAATTAGTTACAAATATTCAAACTTTTCAAAATGTTATATTTTAATTTTTTAACTAACTTAAAAAAATAATATAAGTAGCCTATTCTGATTTTATATTTAATTAAAAAGGAATAATGAAAAAGGGAAAATATAGTATAAAAGAAAGAAATTGATATGATTAAATTGCAAGTGGTTTGCATATTTATTTTAAAAAACCAAAATATAATTATCCCCTATCAATTCATGGAATCTCTGTGTAAACTTCCCGAATGCAATGACAAACAATTTGTCTCTAATCATATCAACATAGATCAAAGGGAAAACATAGGAATTGATTTCTCAAAAATCTTTCCACGAAAAGTTATCACATTTTTAAGAGTCAACTACCTCCAAAAATTGAAGAGCCCAACAAATGGTTGTGTGTATATAAGATCACATGAAAGGTAAGTGAAATAGTAACCTCAGTATATTTATGAGACAGTATGCGAGAGTCAATTTTGAAGGTGTTAGATAATATTGTCTTAAGTTGATATGGTTTTCTCTTAATTGTTAAATTGCCATAAATGGGTTTCGTGTTAATTCCAATTGTCTTAAGTGGTCATTGTCTTACATGTAAAACTTTGTCTAAAAATATTTTGTCTAAAAATATTTTGTCTCAAAATGTTTTTGTCTCGAATATAAAGTTGTCTTAAAATATTTTGTCTCAAAATGTTTTTGTCTCAAATATAAAGTTGTCTTAAAATATTTTTGTCTTAAATATAAAGTTTTGCCTTAAAATATTTTTGTCTTAAATATAAAGTTTTGCCTTAAAATATTTTTGTCTTAAATATATAGTTTTGCCTTAAAATATTTTTGTCTCAAATATAAAGTATTGTCTTAAAATATTTTTGTCTCAAATTGTTTTTATCTTAAATATAAAGTTTTGTCTTAAAATATTTTGTGTCAAACTATTTTTGTCTTAAATATAAAGTTTTGTCTTAAAATATTTTTGTCTCTTAAATTTTATATTTATATTTAAGACAATCTATGTTACTAGAAATGGGAAACGAGAAACGGAACAAGAAACAAGAACGATACAAGAAATAGAGTTTGAAGGTTTCGTGTATAAGAAACAAAGAGAGAGAAAAAACAAGATTAAAGGTTAACAATATAAAACACAACATTAATCATAGAAATTTAATGTTTCCACTTGTGAAGTTCTAAAGAAACATTTATAAAGAGTGGTTTACTTTTAATCATAAAAATCTAATGTTTCCACATGTGAAGTTCTAAAGAAACATTTAAAAAGAGTGATTTGATTTTAAGAAAGATGTCATAATTTGCCAAATCCAAAAATTTAGCCAATCATTAACTCCAAAAAAATAGCAAACATTTATGAGAATAAGAGATTTGAAATATAAATAATTAAATGTATCTCTAAAGCCACTTCTAGCAATTCATATGCAAAAGACAAATAAACTTAATAATCTAGATTGTCAAGTTCATTTTCTAGAATGGTTGTTGAGCTTGACCTAGTTCCAAAAGCATTATTATGGTTAGTAGACTTATTGGTACTATCAGGCATGTCTTCAACATTGTCTTGTATCACCTCAAATGGAAGCTCATCATCTCCATCATCTTGTGAACCACCATAATCCCATGTTTTAATGGGTCTAGTTTTATACTCTAGTTGTTGTTGAGACAAGTAGCATAGGTTTGATTGTATAAACACCAAATCTTGTGCCTTTTTTGTACCTAGGCAATTCCTCTTTGATGAATGTATAAAGATATATTCACTCCAGTTTTTTTCACATGCAGATGAACTAGTAACCTGTAAAACAAAATTAACATTATGTTAGTAATAGACATTTGAAATCTTAAAAGGAAAATAATAAAAAATGAACATTAGACTTAATTTCTTAAACAATAAATCAATACATTAAAGGTATTCGGTATTGATCATACCTGTGAAAAAAAACGAATAGCCAAACTATGAAGCAAGGGAGTCCCTGTACCATATTGCATCCAAAAGTCTATGGGTCCAAGTTGTTCTCTATTGTATGCACAACCTTCATTTGCAAAGTGGTCTTTTGATCTCAAGTACTTTCCAATTCAAGTCGTAAAGTAGTGTGATCATGATGATCGTAACACTTACTTATAAAAGTGTTCCAATTTTGCATCACCTCCACATCTGTAGATAGTTTCTTGTCAAACCATTTAGGATTGAGTAAGAATGAAATTGAATGAAGAGGGCTATGAAGCATTTTCCACCTTGTCAAATTAAGTTCCTACACTTCATTTCTAGTGTCTTTGTCAATCCTAGAATTTTCATCTTCCATTATATCATGAAGTTTCCCTCTCATTTGATCCATACTCTCAAAAACATCCCCTAAGCATGGTTTATCACTATCAAATATGCGAAGGGTGGAAACAATAGGTGTGATCAAGGTGACAATATCCTCCACTCTCCTCCAAAAATCCTCTGAAGAAATGCCAATAATAATGTCCTCAACTTTTGGGCCATCTCCAATATGAGAACCCTTCCATCTCTGCCAATCCATTGAGACCACCATCTCTCTCAAAGATTGATTCATTTTAATAAGGTGTTGAAGCATGATGAGTGCAGATGCAAATCTAGTATCAGCACAGCGAAGAAGCTGAAGATTTGCATATTTCCTATAAGTTACTATGGATGCTGCATGATTAATAATAAAATTTTGTAGCATCTTTGCTTCATTTATAGTTTTCCCAACCCATGCAATGGTATTAATATCTTTCAGGATTAAATTCATGCAGTGCACAGAACAAGGAGTCCAAAAAGTTGTTGGATATTCATCCTCAATCAACCCCCCAACAAGGACATTATTTGAGGCACTATCTGTAATAATTTGGACCACATTTTCTCTTCCAACCTCCTCTATTGCCTCTTTGAAGGGACCCATTAGGTATAAACCATCTTTTGTCTTTCCTATGGTATCATCGGATTTTAAGAACATAACTCATTTTAGGCAAGATACCAAAATATTGATAAGGGGACAATGGTTGACATCTGTCCAAACATATGAGACAATGGAGACCCCAAATTCTCTCCAACTATCTTTAATGTCATGAAGTCGAGCTTCAACCCAAGCCCTCTCTTCAGATAACACTGTCGTCCTCATCTTTTTATAACTAGGAGGCATGTAACCTTAGGGGCAGTGTTAACTACATCCCTCACTATGTACTTCCAATAAGGAGATCCACAAACATTGAAAGCTATGCCATTTGAGAAAAAAAATCGCACAATGGATGCATCAAGATTTCCCCTCCCTTTTACATCCCATAGATTTTCAAGGTGGGAGACTAAAACTTGATGTTGAGAAAAAGAATGTTGACCACCAACTGTCAATCCACTAGGATTGTTGTTGGTTTGAATTGAACCTTCAACAATATGTCTCAAATTTTCAAGTTCATTAAATTGTTTATGTAGAGATGCTTTCTCTATTTTAGGTACATGTACATATAACTGTTTGTTCTTTTTTCCCCATTCCAAATAAATTCCATTGAACTCTTGCTACACTCCCTATTTTTTGTGTTTTACAATAAGGGAAAAACCAATACTTTGAACCGCTTGATCCACTTGCTCCTCCACTATAATATTTAGTGCATTTTACGGCCGCCCATAACCTTGCTTCAAAGGCCTTTTTTGCTTTTTGATAGTCTTTGCTTTGGACTTTTTTTGATACTCTTGTGGAAGAAGTTTGTTGGGAAAGGGGTGGTTTACTTTGTGACGCTGGTGAACTTTCTTTCATTGTAATGACAAATGAGTAGAATAAAGAATAGATAATTCTCTTCCACAACCAATTCTAATCTGCACGGTTTACATTTGAAAACTAATTAAAAAATAAAAAGAAAAATAAAACTGATACTTAATTAGAAAGTACAATTAACAAAGAGTTTGAAGAAATAAATTTATTCACATGCATAGTTTAATGTATTGCATGAGAGAATATACTCATATAGCAATCATAATTTCATTTGATGTAAAATTAAATTCAAAACTGTTAAATTTCATTACTATACTTAAATTTTACAATGTGATATGTAGTAAGTGTAATTCTATTAATTATTTTTAGCTTCAAGATTAAAAAAAAGTATAAAATTCCATTAGTGGTACAAAAAAATATATATATAGTGTTTATTATTCAATTATTGTTCACTTCAATGTTTTTTTCTATTATTGCTATTTGATCTTTATGGGTGGAGAAAGTAGTCCCTACCAAATTTTAACATAAATTTGAAACATAAACATTAATTAAGTAATTAACAATTGTGAAGGCTAAATTTATGTGCATTTGGAAAAACAAATACTATCCAAATGAGCTAAACTAAAATAATTTTGTGAAAACTAAAAAATCTATAACTATCCATACAGCTAAAACTAAAGAAATTGTAAATGATAAATACTTAATTACTTAAAAAAAATAAACTAAAACAATTGTGAACACTTAAATTTTTACATCACTTATAGATAAGTTCTTGTACCATAAGTAAGTGATAAGTGCTTGTACCAGAAGCATGTACTAGAAGCATTTGAGTGTAATAACAATAAAAAAGTATAAAATTGCTTGACAGAATCTAGTACAAAGAAAATCAAATAAATTTATCTTAGTTTGATGGAAATAAAAGAAAGTGGCCCTTACATGTTGAACATGTGTTTACACTATTTACGAGATTACTATTCATTAAGTTATAAAAGGAAAGAAATTGTATTGTTACAAATGACCTGGTCAAACTTCAAGAATATAACTAGAGAGCACCTAAAATTATGCAAAATTTATTCTAACACTCTGGAGACATTACATTCATTTATATTATTTTCTAACCAATGAATCATTTGTATTCAATAAAACTAAAAAAAATTGCATCAGACAACACATTCATTATATTATTTTCGAACAAATGAATAATTTGTTTTCAATAGAACCAAAAAATAATTGCATTAGACAATGCGTTCATTTATATTATTTTCTAACAAATGAATCATCTACTTTCAATAAAACCAAAAAATAATTGTATGAGACATGACCAAAAAATCTTTTGTTCCTAAGTGTTTAAGAAATCATAAATCCACGAGGCAATTGGATTACATGGGAAATGATGATTGGCAAGGGAGTAGCCTTCGCCTAGGAATAGTCATAGTGATCTTTTTGGAGTATTTGTAGGGAAATCCTAAATTGAAAAAGGTGTTTGATTGATTGGTATACTGTCATGGTGAAGTGAACAATGAAGTGATAGATTGGTGGTTTTGAATTTCATGGAAATGATTATGTGAGCACTAATTGTTGGTTTTCATGAAAAGTGAGAATACTTTTATGGAGAATATATCTGGGACGCGAATTTTATTCTTGTTGTCTGGTTACTAGAGTCTCCCGACAAGGATTTGAAGCTTTGATGAATTTGGGAATGAGGTTGATGATTTTGAAAAGAAAAGAAAAATCCAGCTTGAATCTATAATTAAATATTTGTAGTTAATACAAATTTACACAGTTTGTCTATATATACAAGTTAAATAAATACTCAACAACTGATTCATATTGTTTCAGGAAAAAATGGAAAGGTTTAGGGATTTCTTGGATCAAGGCTTGGTTTATATACAAGTTTCAGTAGCCATACAATATTCTTAACGACCTCGAACTTATTGTATCTAGACATAGGAATCAAAATCATAGAACTATACTTCTAAACTAAAAAATGTTTCTACCTTATTACTGCTAGACCTAGGATTCAAAATCATAGAACTATGTTTCTAAACTAAAAAATATTTCTACCTTATTACAATTCTTCTATATTAAATGCTTCTATTGATTGATTAAATTAATAAATTTAATATTTTTATTTAATTAAAACCATGCAATAATTTTATTTGATTAGGAAATCAAAATATAATATTTTTTTTTATTAAAGACCACATGTTATTTTTATTTGATTAAAAAATTAAAATATATTAATTTTTTTATTAAAAGCCACGTGTTAGTTGCAACTTACACTTATGCTGTACATGGTAGGAATTTATTGATGTAGGTATGAAAGTGACAAATGTAATGACAATGTAGAGGAAATGGCACAATTGAGATGATAAAAAGTGATAATTGAGATGTGAAAGTTACAGGTCCACAGAATACCATAATAAAACCATCTCATCGAGATTGCAATTGACCCCTTTCTATATATGTAAGTAATGGGTGAGAATTTTAGTGGTTTTTATGTATCTCGCAACTAATTTCAATTTTGTCTAGATAATTATTTTATAGATTAAATTAATTATTCTATGTAATCTCATATCATTACTAACATTCAAATAAAGAGGAAATGATCTAATATAATGCACTGTGAAACCCCCAATACTTAATTCAAAAGAGTGAAGGGAACTCTACTTGAATGGTTCCTGAGGCACAATACTTGCTAACGGTTTGCAAATGGGGTAGCAAACTAAGTGGGTTTGATTGTGGGGAAAAATCCACAGTTAAGCACACTTGAGCTAGAGGCGATCTGGGATGGATGACTTCTCGGGAAGTTCTAGTTACCAGGTGCAAGCCTCAGAAGTGATGATTGACGCTGTGTGATTTATTTCACTAGTTTCAATCCCACTTCTTCATCCTTGTGAGCATCACCAGATGCAACGAGTGCTAAGAGGACTATTCAAAAATCATGAGAAATTAGTCAGTTACGACTACCTCTCATGGAAATGGTCATAAATGAATGCCTTACTTAATGCAGTTGAATCCCAAAAAATGATATCTAATATAATGCACTGCGAAACCCCCAATACTTAATTCAAAAGAGTGAAGGGAACTCTACTTGAATGGTTCATGAAGCACAATACTTACTAAGGTTTTGCAAATGGGGTAGCAAGCCAAGTGGGCTTGAGTGTGGGGAAAACTCCACAATTAAGCGCACTTGAGCCAAAGCGATTTGGGATGTGTGACCTCCCGGGAAGTCCTAGTTACCGGGTGCAAGCCTCAGAAGTGATGATTGATGCCATGTGATTTATTTCACTAGTTTCAATCCCACTTCTTCACCCCTATAAACATCACCGGATGCAATGAGTGCTAAGTGGACTATTAAAAAATCATGAGAAATTAGTTAGTTACGGCTACCTCTCATGGAAATGGGCATAGATGAATGACTTACTTAACACAGTTGAATCCCAAAAAACGATATCTAATATCATGCATTGCGAAACACCCAATACTTAATTCAAAAGGGTGAAGGGAACTCTACTTGAATGGTTCATGAGGCACAATACTTGCTAAGGTTTTGCAAATGGGGTAGCAAGCTAAGTGAGCTTGATTGTGGGGAAAACTCCACAGTTAAGTGCGCTTGAGCCCAAAGCGATCTGGGATGGGTGACCTCTTAGGAAGTCTTGGTTATTGGGTGCAAGCCCTAGAAGTGATGATTGACACTATGTAATTTATTTCACTAGTTTCAATCCCACTTCTTCACCCTGTGAGCATCACCCGATGCAATGAGTGCTAAGTGGACTATTCAAAAATCATGAGAGATTAGTCAGTTTTGACTACCTCTCATGGAAATTGTCATAGATGAATGTTTTCTTTTAACGCATTGAATCCAAAAAATGATTATCTAATATAATGAACTGCGAAGCCCCCAATACTTAATTCAAAAGAGGAATGGAACTCTACTTGAATGGTTCATGAAGGCATACAATACTTGCTAAGGTTTTGCAAATGGGGTAGCAAGCTAAGTGGGCTTGATTGTGGGGAAAACTCCACAGTTAAGCGTGCTTGAGCCAGAGGCGATCTGGGATGGGAAGTCCTGGTTACCGGGTGCAAGCCCCGGAAGTGATGATTGATGCTATGTGATTTATTTGACTAGTTTCAATCCCACTTCTTCACCCCTGTGAGCATCACCCGATGCAATGAGTGCTAAGGTTTTGCAAACGGGGTAGCAAGCTAAGTGGGCTTGATTGTAAGGAAAACTCCACTATTAAGCACGCTTGAGGCAGAGGCGATCTGGGACGGGTGACCTCCCGAGAAGTCTTGGTTATCGGGTGCAAGTGGGAATGGTCATAGATGAATGAATTACTTAACGCAGTTGAATCCCAAAAAATGATATCTAATAGGTGAATATTATTTTTATTTTTTCAATTTTCGCTTTTCCTTCTTCCCCTCTATATCTATAGATATATGCAATTAGATTCTAGTAAAAATAGCTTAATATTTGAGTTAGATGCATTATGCATGCATGCATAGGTATTTAAACAAAAAAGGTTAGTAATTTTTTTTATTTTTTTTTTATTTTTTATTTTTTTGGGTAAGTAATGGTCATAAATGAATGACTTACATAAGTCAATTGAATCCCAAAAAATGATATCTAATAGATGAATATTATTTTGTTTCAATTTTCCCTTATCCTTCTTCCTCTCTACATCTTCTTTTAAATAGATATAAGCAATTAGATTCTAATAAAAATAGCTTAATATTTGAGTTAAATGCATTATGCATGCATGCAGAGTTATTTAAAAAAAAAAGGTTAGTAACATTTTTTTCTGGTAAGTAATGCGCTTGCCTTAATATATGAAAACTGTAAAAGTGTTTTTACACATTGGATTTTTTTTTAAAGGACACTTTTACACATGTGATTTTTTTGGAAGGAATACTTAAATTGAATCCTTTTGCTAGGAAATGAAATAATTAATATTTATTTCTAAAATCACACTTTTTATGTACATATGAAAACTATAAAAGTGTTTTTACATATGGGAATTTTTTTGAAGAAATACTTAAAAAAAATTTTAGGAAATAAAATAATTAATACTTATTTTTAAAATCAAACTTTTTAAGCAGCATTGATTTCTACACTTCAATGTGATTTTAAAAAAGTCAAATCAAAATCAATCATAACTGTGAATAATGGCGACTCCTATTTCAGACCCTATAGCATTTTAAATGTGGCCTCACATGGCCGCTCGATACCCCGATATAACAAGCGCCATGCCACTGCCATTGAAAAAAGACGGAGATCAATATGCTATGGGTATCGAGCAGCCATGTCAGGCCGCATTTAAAATGCTATAGGGTCTTAAATAAAAGTGGCTGTGAATAATTCTTATCACACTTATCACAACTGTGAATAATTCTTACCACACGTACGAGGAGAATGAGTTTTAGTACTGCCATAAACCACATCATTGTAAAATAAGAATGAAGCATTATCAACCAACCAAATTTCAAATAAATAAAATCTAAAAATTGAAAAAAAAAATAATTTGATTTTATAAAGTTAATATTATCTATAGTCATTTGATTTTTAAGTGAAATAGGGAATAATAGATGGTGAACACAAAAACGAACACGTTATACCCTGGGTGGCAGGGATAATAAATTCTCAACAACTGATTCATATTGTTTCATGAAAAAATTGAAAGGTTTAGGGATTTCTTTGATCAAGGCTTGGTTTCG